>MVGT01000865.1:0-41475 GCA_002174775.1 Macleaya cordata
GTGGTTTTACAGTTGACGTTTGAGGATCGAGATAGGATCCTTAGTGGTGCTGTGACGAGGTTCTTGGCGAGGGATTTCCTAGTTTTGGGTTTTGACGTAGGTTTCCCTCTCTTCGTTCACAGTGGGTGTTTTGCTACTGTTTATGGCTCGGTTGTGAGCCTTAGGTTACTTTGTTTACATGAAAACAACTCCTACTTTATCCTTCTCACTATATATATATTTTGACAGGAAGCAACAAACGTAACTATAAATCATATCACAATTATATCCATGTTAAGTGAGAAATTTGAATGTCATAGTTATTTGCAGGTTCCTCCTGGTCCTACATCGTTGGGATTTTAGTTGAGTTGAGAAAAAAAATGGGTGGCAAATTTTTAGTGCATACATTTTGTTTAAATTTACTTCCGCTGCGTATTTCTTGTATGCACTGTGTCTAATAGGTGACGAAAGGTCCAGTTTACAAGGGAGACTCTACCAGATTTGAGTCTCGTTGTAGACTGATGGTAATGTCCCTTATATTTGGGGTACGGGGTGTTACAGTGAAACTCATTTACTTATTATTTCACATCATTTTCTACTAACTTCTTTAAATTAGAATGGTTCTAAGTAATATTTCACACTTCGATTTTCGGACCTAGAAAATCTGCCTCGAGTTATAGCAAAACTAAAAGTTAAAACATTCAGTAAAACTATTTGTT
The DNA here is from genome assembly GCA_002174775.1 of Macleaya cordata. Taxonomy (NCBI): domain Eukaryota; kingdom Viridiplantae; phylum Streptophyta; class Magnoliopsida; order Ranunculales; family Papaveraceae; genus Macleaya; species Macleaya cordata. The sequence goes on from MVGT01000865.1 coordinate 699, forward strand.
TCACTTTTAAAAATAATTTTCGGAGTTAATTGTGCATCGTTGACAACAATCACTGTAATTACCTAACCGTTGGTCAAAATAGTACAATTGAACCCATTTTGAACACTAGTTTTCAAGAGCTAAAATTTTCTCTAAAATAAGCCGAAATCAATTTTTACTATAAGGTGTTCAAAAATATGTCATAAGTATACTGACAGCCTTGTATACCAAAATTTGTATCTTATGCTCAAAACTTAAAAATCAAAACCAAAGTTTTGAAATTTTATTCTGATTATTCTGTTTATTGGAATCAGGTGAAACTAAAGCCAAGAATTTATGCTTATAACTTGTTTCTCTACAGATAACAAAAAAAACTTTTATTTTATAATATCTTAAGTAAAATATCATTTTCCTGGGACTATGTGCATACTATCAAGAATGCATCAGTCAGACTAAAATTACTTTATTTTAAAAGTTAGAACTCCAAACTCTAAAAAGGCTCATATGAAACTAGATTCATAATGCTAAATTTTTCATATTGTGACTAAAGGCCAAGTACGTACAAATATATTTAGAAATTAACTCAAATAGAAACTTTGTACAATTCTTATAAATTTGCAACAAAGATGGATGAAATTTGAAAAATCATTTTGTATAACAAAATACCCAACAAAACTCTGGTATTTTTCTATGAAATATACATATGAATTTTTATCTCATATAATCTAAACGAATTAAAATCATAATTAAACTTATCACGATAAAATTCTAATATTGGATATATATCGAATAAAAAAACTCTTTCTCTAGGTATAATATTTTATGCCTAGAAAATGCATTACTTCCACTGTTTATACTTAAATCCTTCACCTTAACTGGTATTAAGGTAATTCTATGTCCACATAGACATATGGTTATAAAACATTGTAGAGGATATTTTAGGAGAAAAGAAAATCAAATTCAGAGAAAGAAAAATGATTTTGAAGAAATTTTAAAACTAAATGAATGAGTATTTATAGATTTTCTTCTACTGTTACTGTATCAGTGGAGTAGGTGAAATATTGCATATATTGTATTTGAAATAGTAATCAGGTTAATTAAAACATATGTATATTGTAAACACTGTAGCGACTGTAGGGTAACACGTGTAACTCACATATTTTTTTTATATAAAAAATAGATATTGTTCAAAAATATGTATGATATTAGTACTTACGACATGAAAATAATTTATTTATTTTTAAATTTTATTTATTTTATACAATATATATTTACTACATTGACTTTGTATACGATACGATACAACGTATACAATACTGTTCATATAAGAGACTATTTTATTTGTATTATTATTTATTGCATAAAATACTTAATTTACTTCATTTTGTAAATCTAGTTTTACGTAGTATAATTTGGTATTTTATACACCACTATTTGTTCGCGTGTATGTTACTATTCGAATATATATTACTATATATATTTTACTATTCAAAAATTATTTTCCTTGCATTATTTGCAAATCTAATTCATTTAGAATAAATTGATATTTTAGCGTTCATATATAGATTATTATTTTGCGTTATATATCTAGTATTCAAGTATACCGACACTATTCACATATACCATACTGTTCACAAAATATTATTCACTAAATCATATAATATGATTCGTATATAATTTGTATAACATATTATTCATCAAATTCTCATCATAAAATTTAATTTATGCACTATTAGTCAAGGTCACTATTCATGTGACACTATTCACATATACTGTATTGTTCACGTATATTACATTATTCACAACTGTGTTGCATTATTTATCAAATATTCTTTATAGAATATAATTCACATATTATTGTCACTTTGATACTATTCTTCGAATACTATTCACGTATACGATATTATTCATGTATACAAGGTACTATTCATATATACTCCGTCACTATTCATACAAGCATATATTTCAATATTATTGAACATGCATACAAAAATTAAGCATCAACTTGACTATCCATTCAAGTGTACTTTCCTATATATGTATTCTATAATCATGTAAATAGATCAACTTGCTTCACACACAACTTCTATAGGAAACAAATAATTCCTACAAAGGTCTTACTAGCAGTAAACCTTAATTATTAACTATATACAATCAACCGTATTATAATAAGATTTTTAGTTATTATCCTACCCTAAACAACACAGGGTTTATCCTACTTATTTTGGTTCTAAGTTGAACACACTCTTACTTCATCCTATAATAAAGGAAGAAAAATAAAAGAATTTGCATACAATTTAAGTACGCGAGAAAACAAAACAAAAATACTTTGTTATGAAATAAAAAATCTAAAATGAAATTTTAAAACTCACAAGCCCAAGAAATCAGGAACTTATGCTATGATACCAAGCTATCACACTCCGATTTTCGGTACTCTAAATCCGACCCGGTTTACCGAGTCCGAAAATTAAGGCGTGATTAGTGTAATAGATGTGTAAGTAAAAATATCGAATAAAACTGATTTTCTTTACTTTTGAAAGACAATGAATTTAAAAACATTTTATTAATAATCTACTTTAGTCAACATTGGTCACCTTAAAGTCAGGCCCAAATCAACTAAGTCAATGTAAAGGTCAACTTAAGTCTCTAGCTAAGTCAAAGTCAATTCAAGTCAACCAATATTTAGGTCAATGCTCATTGACTCGTCAAAATCAGTCCAAGTCAAAGAAAAATAAAAATGTAATGTTTTAAAAATAATTTTCGTGCCAACTGCATACAATCGAGTAAAATAGGCATATCTACTTAACCGTAAAACTGAATTTTACAAATAAATCCATTTTAAAAACTAGATTCACAGATCTACAATTTCATCAGAAATAGCCCGAGGCCAATTCTGATAATAACGGGCCCAAATATGAATCCAAGTTACTGATACGGATGTGTAAAAACTCATAAAATATAATTTTTAGCTTTTTAACAATTTTTGTAAAATCAGTAATATTAAAGAGAAATTACTCTCCAACCCGAAATTAGAAATACATGGTATAATACCTTTTTGGAAAGAAAAAATCAAGATCTATAGGTTTGTCAGAAATAGACTCGGCTCAATTTTGACCGAAATATGTCCAAAAATACTGTTTTGTAAATCTGTCTGTATGAATTACGGGAATTATACAATTTCGTATAAAATCTAATTAATTCAATTATTCATGACGATAATTAAATGTAAATTAATACATATATTATACAATTTAAAATTTAACATATAAGTTTATAAAAATGTTAAAACAATAAGAATTAATACAAATAACCCTTATCCCAAGTGATAGAATAGTAGTTTAGTTCATCAGCAATATTTATACAAATTTGATAACACAAACTATATGCTTCTTAATCTGTACATCTTTAAATCCTTCACCCTCAACGTAACCTGTGGGGGGAATTTAGGGGTAAATAAAACTTAATAAGTGCAAACTATCCAAAAATACTAGATTTGAAACATGCAAAAATCACCATATTAATGCATAAAAAGAGATTTCTTTTTAAATCTTCCAATAATTAACTATTAATTGTTTTAAGTCCATTACATCGGTATCCACCGTTTCCTCAAGTCGAAACTCAATGGTACCTGCAGGTGTTATGGGGGTCTCCCATTACCGATACCATCAAGATTTGTTTTTAATCTGGATAACAAGTTGTTAATAAACTTCCATTAATTCATTTTTTTCTATGAATAAAACCTCAATCCTTGCATTAAATAAATAAATGTAACCATACAAAATAAATACATTTCATATGCAATTTCATAACAAAAACATAAAATTAGATTTTGTTTATAGTAGGGATCCTACCTACCTCAATTTGATGCCAAAATCTTATCACCTACTTAATTTTTTACTTCCGGATGTGATGATTGATAATGTAAATCTCCGATTTCTCAATGATTTTGATGATAATACTAGTAACTATTATAGATTTACTGAAAGAGGATGTAGATTAAGAGGTATGTTATGCAGAATAAAGAAAAATTTGTATATTGGAGAGAGTAATTAGAGGTGTAACAGGGGTGTAAACATAAAATAAAAGAGGAGATTTTGTGTTTTGAAGAAGGAAATAAGGGGGGGTTTATATAGGAAAATTTTGAGATTTTTTTATTATTATTATTATTTTAATATTTAATTTTTTAATATAAAAAATATTTTTTTTATTTCTTTTAGTGAGCTGCTACAGTATATGGCGGCTACTGTAGCAGCAACCCACATTTTATAATAATAAAATATTATTATTAATATTTTATTAATTAATTAATTAATTTTTTTTTAGAGATAACACTTTTAAAGTACATTATGAGTTTCTATGCATATTACCATGTATATGAGAAATTTATTTTTCAAATCAATACTCACCCAAATGGGCATACTTTCATCCTAAGTTAATTATGTTGGTGGTGTGGAATATTAACACTATGGAATTTCTTGGGGTATTACATCATTACCCCCTAAAAAGAATTTCGTCCCAAAATTTTAATCCAACTAAGGGTAAAACATACTTATAAAATAACTTATATTTTATATGTATCTTAGATTTAATCTTGATTTGAATTTAGTTCATTTGGCGTTGTCATTATAAATTTCTTCATTAAGTTTATGATGTAGTGAAAATTAAGATTGTTGGGGAATACATGATTTAGTGTAAATAATCACCCAGTGGCTAACCTCCTTCGTTGTTTTCACTCACCGACGTGGTTGCTTTGTCTTAGATGATCAGTCCAAACAGTGCTATCCTATGTGGTATGTGTCACATATACGGAGAACCAACTGCTTTTTATCACACTTCTATAGCCATCCTTTATCTCAAAATAACACCACGTATTCACAGTATGTAAAAAACGTTGTGTTTTTAAATATTCTTGCAAATGCGTACGAAAAATTGTCTTCGTGTTCTTGTCCTCGATATCCGTCTAACGGTTTCGATAATTAAATTTAGTTGAAGCACATAAACTTCAGGTTTACTTCCTCAAAAAAAAAATAATTCTAATTATTTAATCGAAGAGCAAAGATTATCTTTCTACGAACTTGAAACAGTATAATGTTATCCGATATGATGCCAACTTATCCACTTTCAAGATTACATCATATCTAACCATCTCAAATGAGATCAAACCAACAATTGGTTCTTGATTAATAATCAAATCACACAATCTAACAGATTCAATAAGGTCAACCGACTTTCTTCAAGAAGTCAAAACTCATAGTACAATTCAAAATTTCTAAGCATTAACACGGAATACATCAAGAAATGCCAGTGCATAATTATATCATTGTAATCATGCTAACTTTAAGTTTAGTTGACTAATAAGTCAAAAGTGTGCTCAACAGTAAAGTATTTCTTAATGTAACTTCGAATGAATTTATTCTCAAAATATTTATTTAAAGTCTGAACACGTTCGAATATATTATGTATTCAGATTCGTCATCCTTCACAAATATTGTGAAACTAATTTACTTATTGTTTCACATCATTTTCTACTAACTTCTTTAAATTAGAATGGTTCTAAGTAATATTTCACACTTCGATTTTCGGACCTAGAAAATCTGCCTCGAGGTATAGCACAACCAAAAGTTAAAACATTCAGTAAAACTATTTGTTTCACTTTTAAAAATAATTTTCGGAGTTAATTGTGCATAGTTGACAACAATTACTGTAATTACCTAACTATTGGTCAAAATGGTACCATTGAACCCATTTTGAACACTAGTTTTCAAGAGCTAAAATTTTCTCTAAAATAATCTGAAATCAATTTTTACTATAAGGTGTTCAAAAATATGTCATAAGTATACTGACAGCCTTGTATACCAAAATTCGTATCTTATGCTCAAAACTTAAAAATCAAAACCAAAGTTTTAAAATTTTATTCCGATTATTCCGTTTATTGGAATCAGGTGAAACTAAAGCCAAGAATTTATGCTTATAACTTGTTTCTCTTCAGATAACAAAAAAAAAACTTTTATTTTACAATATTTTAAGTAAAATATCATTTTTCTTGGACTACGTGCATACTATCAAGAATGCATCAGTCAGACTAAAATTACTTTATTTTAAAATTTAGAACTCCAAACTCTAAAAAGGCTCATATGAAACTAGATTCATAATGCTAAATTTTTCATATTGTGACTAAAGGCCAAGTACGTACAAATATATTTAGAAATTAACTCAAATAGAAACTTTGTACAGTTCTTATAAATTTGCAACAAAGATGGATCAAATTTGAAAAATTATTTTGTATAACAAAATACCCAACAAAACTCTGGTATTTTTCTATGAAATATACATATGAATTTTTATCTCATATAATCTAAACGAATTAAAATCAAAATTAAACTTATCACGATAAAATTCAAATATTGGATATATATCGAATAAAAAAACTCTTTCTCTAGGTATAATATTTTATGCCTAGAAAATGCATTACTTCCACTGTTTATACTTAAATCCTTCACCTTAACTGGTATTAAGGTAATTCTATGTCCACATCGACATATGGTTATAAAACATTGTAGATGATATTTTAGGAGAGAAGAAAACCAAATTCAAAGAAAGAAAAATGATTTTGAAGAAATTTTAAAACTAAATGAATGAGTATTTATAAATTTTCTTCTACTGTTACTATATCAGTGGAGTAGGTGAAATATTGCGTATATTGTATTTGAAATAGTAATCAGGTTAATTAAAACATATATATACTGTAGAGACTGTAGCGACTGTAGGGTAACACGTGTAACTCACATATTTTTTTATATAAAAAATAGATATTGTTCAAAAATATGTATGATATTAGTACTTACGACATGAAAATAATTTATTTATTTTTAAATTTTATTTATTTTATACAATATATATTTACTACATTGATTTTGTATGCGATACGATACAAGGTATGCAATACTGTTCGTATAAGATACTATTTCATTTGTATTATTATTTATTGCATAAAATACTTGATTTACTTCATTTTGTAAATCTAGTTTTACGTAGTATAATTTGGTATATTATACACCACTATTTGTTCGCGTGTATGTTACTATTCGAATATATATTACTATATATATTTTACTATTCAAAAATTATTTTACTTGCATTATTTACAAATCTAATTCATTTAGAATAAATTGATATTTTAGTGTTCATATATACATTATTATTTTGCGTTATATATCTAGTATTCAAGTATACCGACACTATTCACATATACCATACTATTCACAAAATATTATTCACTAAATCATATAATATGATTCGTATATAATTTGTATAACATATTATTCATCAAATTCTCATCATAAAATTTAATTTATGCACTATTAGTCAAGGTCACTATTCACGTGACACTATTCACATATACTGTATAGTTCACGTATATTACATTATTCACAACTGTATTGCATTATTTATCAAATATTCTTTATAGAATATAATTCACATATTATTGTCACTTTGACACTATTCTTTGAATACTATTCACGTATACGATATTATTCATGTATACAAGGTACTATTCTAAGTTTATAAAAATGTTAAAAAATAAGAATTAATACAAATAACCCTTATCCCAAGTGATAAAATAGTAGTTTAGTTCATCAGCTATATTTATACAAATTTGATAACACAAACTATATGCTTCTTAATCTGTACATCTTTGAATCCTTCACCCTCAACATAACATGTGGGGGAAATTTAGGGGTGAATAAAACTCAGTAGGTGCAAACTATCTAAAAATACTAGATTTGAAACATGTAAAAATTACCATATTAATGCATAAAAAGAAATTTCTTTTTAAATCTTCCAATAATTAACCATTAATTATTTTAAGTCCATTACATCGGTGTCCACCGTCTCCTCAAGTCGAAACTTAACGGTACCTGCAGGTGTTATGGGGGTCTCCCATTACCGATACCATCTAGATTTATTTTTAATCTAGATAACAAGTTATTAATAAACTTCCATTAATTCATTTTTCTTATGAATAAAACTTCAATCCTTGCATTAAATAAATAAATGTAACCATGAAAGATAAATATATTTCATATGCAATTTCATAACAAAAACATAAAATTAGATTTTGTTTATAGTAGAGATCCTACCTACCTCAATTTGATGCCAAAATCTTATCACCTACTTGATTTATTACTTCCGGATGTGATGACTGATGATGTAAATCCTCGATTTCTCAATGATTTTGATGATAATACTAGTAACTATTATAGATTTAATGAGAGGAGATGTAGATGAAGAGGTATGTTATGGAGAATAAAGAAAAATATGTATATTGGGGAGAGTAATTAGAGGTGTAACAGGGGTGTAAACATAAAATAAAAGAAGAGATTTTGTGTTTTGAAGAAGGAAATAAGGGGGGGTTTATATAGGAAAATTTTGAGATTTTTTTATTATTATTATTATTTTAATATTTAATTTTTTGATATAAAAAATATCTTTTCTTTCTTTTAGTGGGCTGCTACAGTATATGGCGGCTACTGTAGCAGCAATCCACGTTTTATAATAATAAAATATTATTATTAATATTTAATTAATTATTAATTTTTTTTTAGAGATAACTCTCTTAAAGTACATTATGAGTTTCCATGCATATTACCATGCATATGAAAAATTTATTTTTCAAATCAATACTCACCAAAATGGGCATACTTTCATACTAAGTTAATTATGTTGGTAGTGTGGAATATTCACACTATGGAATTTCTTGGGGTATTACAACCAACCTATGAAAGATTCTAAGGGATAAAAATACCATGAAACTTCTATTTTAAGTTGGTCAACTTACCTATGGTCTTAAATGAAACTAACCACCTATGATAATACTAGGTGTCTAAGTCACTTGCCAACCTAAGATGTTTTAGTGATGTTGAGTATAAGCTTCTCTGCAAGTTGAATCTCCTTTTTCTTCAATCTTCAATGATCAGATCATAAAGATAACATGCTAACTCTAACTCAAGTTACATAGACCTATTGAGATTAATTTGACACGCAAATTGACAAACTCAAAGAGGAAACTAATGGGTCTAACAGATAATACTCTTAATGCATGACAAAGATGACTAAACTATGCTAGCTAAGCCATCTTTTATGTTTAAAGATGCATTTTACATTAATATAAGCAATATTAAATGATAAATAACATTCAAGAAAGCACAAAATTTCATTGGATCATTTCATCAAACACTTTGAGTTTATAACAACTTTATTTCATATGCTTATTCTTACACCAATATTCTCTATAATAAAACAAGAACTAGGTGAAGAATACTCACCTAGTATTGCTAGCTCTAAAAGTAGAGAGTGAAGAAAACCTATTAATCAACCCTTCATCAAGCCAAAATGACTCCCTTTGTTGATTATATAAATGAAAATAATGATGTTTACTTTTGGAAAAATGAGGTGATTTAATACTAGCTCTCTCTAACTCAACCCCAAAATGGAAAGAAATTTCAATCAATTTGAGTTATTTCCATTATGGGTGAGATTTGATGGTGTTGGATCTAGCTTGGTTTAATTAAGTAAGATATATACTGTAAATGATGATTGATAGATGGTAGAGGTTAAGTGTAGGGCTAAGATTTGATGAAGATGGGTTCACTCTCACTTAATTTCTATAACTTTAATGGGTGGAGATCCTAAATGAGACTAAGCTTTCACAAAAAATGGAAGAACTTTCATCTTACTTTTCTTTAATCTATTGAATTCTATCTCTCAAGCTCTTCAATACTCTCAATGCAAGCTATTGAATGCCCCCTACCCACACACTCAATTACCGAGAGAGGCTCCTTAAATAGGCAAATAAAAGCAGATCCAACGGTCCGGATTGGAGAAAAAATGGACGAATGAGATGAAAACTAAGAAAAAGACAAAAAAGTGATTTTTAGGATGGGGGTGAAAAATAGCTGGGGGAAACCAATTATCACCCCCTAGCCGATTTCCTAGGGGGGGGGTGGTGTTGGGAGCGGCTAAATCAGCCCCTTTTTAGGCCAAAATTGGTTCAGATTCTGTTTTTTGGGGGGTTCCGATTCTAATTTTTGGGTCAATTCCTTGTATTTTGAAGACTTTTTAATCAAAATTTGTCGTAAACTTTGAAATTGGGTTGAACCTAGGTCAAGTGTGAGCTCCACCTAGATCCCGAAAACTGTGAAAGTTAGCCACTGGGGGGGTTTTTACTCAATTTTGAGCCAAATTAAGTCCAATTTCTTTGAAAGTTTTGAAATTGGTTTCTTTTATATATCAATTAGGGTCAATTAAATTTCAATTAAGCCTGGGGGACCTAATGTGGTCAAATTGAAGCCAAACTGGGGGGCAATTTTAGAGATTTTTCTTTAATTCTTCAATTAGGCTCAATTGTGAGCTAAATTGAACTCAATGAAGTCAATTAATTGAGTTAAGCAAGGGGCCCAATTTAGTTGAGCCAAGGCTCAATAAACCTAATGTGGTCCGATTAAAGCCAATTTGAATCCGAATTTAGGAGGTTTCACCCAATTGAGTCACTTAAGCCCGCTTTGGGCCAAATTGGGCCAAATTAAGTTGGGAAAAGACTAAATTGAGTTGGGGAAAAAGCTTTGATTTCGCGGTATACTCTGCATTTTGGGTGTTTAGGGTGCAGGGGCGGAAATTGGTGTCTACACGCATGATTTTAATTTTTGAATTGTAACAGATTACTCATACCTTGTATGTCAGGCATCATTGGTAGTTAAGATAAATTCTCTGTTTGTAAATCAAGCCCTTGATAACTGATTTAGTTTAATCTGTGATTCGATGTGCCCTAGAAGGACAATCAATTCTAGGAATTAACATGTTTTGTGGAAATTAAAAATCATCTTTTGAGTTAATTATTTTATCACGATCGCATCTTCGAGAACGCAAGAGATTTTCATCTCTAGTGCAACTTGTATAAAAAAAAAAGAATAATTTGTTAAACTAGGATTTTCTATAAAGCTAATTGGTGGTTTCAAAACTCTTATAGTTTTTTATATTGATTTTATAAACTTTCTTTTTAATTGTATTTAGTTTAATTTTTATTATGCAACCAACAATATATTTCTCATTGGATTAGTATTTGTGAACTATTTAATTTTAATTTTACCTCAAAAGTAATTTTTTTTGGGATCGACTCGTTTGCCACATCTATATACACTTAAAAGTCGTGCGCTTGCGATTAAAATAAGGTGCAAATTAGCCCATTAATTTAGACTAGTTTGACCTCGCATCAGTGGTTAAACTCTCTTTCCTTCAAAAAACTAGTGTGATAGTGGCATTGACTTGTAAATAAAGCAATAACCCAATACTAAACTTTTATGCAAAAGTGCTTGAAGATGACATGGCAGCAAAATGAAGGGCCTTCAAATTTAAAGGTTCTTCCAAAAATTTAGAAGCCACAAAATATAAATGAAAGGGTTCCTGTCATTATTAAGTAGTTCACCCTGCTTTTTCTTTACTTCTTCTATTTTGTTTACATGGTTCAGTGCCAAATAATTATGACTAAGGGTGTATATTTTTCCAGAATGATCTCATCACCTTGTAGGTGACCGTCACAAAAAGTGGGTTCTTTCTAAAACTTATAATCCCTCAAATTTTGTTTTTGAGATTTTAACACTAAAAATAGATGGTTAAGAAAGCCTAAAATATAAATCAACTTTTGATGGTATTAGAAAACTTAAAATGATTTGATTTCTTGTGAGGATGATCTAAATACTAAGGAGATAATAGCCATTAAAGTAAGACCTTGGGTCATATCCATGGGTGCCACAAACCAGTAGTATAAATAAAGTGTAAGAATAAGTAAATAAAATATGGAGTGAACTGCATTATACGTGGGGTAAATCCAAAATGACACCTTTTAAAATCTTTTTGCTTTTTGTTTTCCTCTCAGAGTCCCCCACTTCAAACCCACTATCAAACAATGAGCAATGCAAAGGCAAGTTGTTCTCAGACTCTGCTTTGAAAAATTTATAAGCCTTTTATACATTTATCTAAGTTTACATAATTCTCTCTTAATTGTGTAAAATGCACAATTTACACAAGCCATTGAAAAACAAGATTCTCTGTATTTCTCATAATGGCTAAAAGCTCCAATATGTAGCTTATTTATCCATTTACTCAATAAGATTTTCAATGATATATCATTTTTAAAGCCTCTGTAGTCAGTTTAGTCCTTTAAAAACTTAAATTATTAAGTTTGTTTAGTCCATTTTTTACTTTTTAGTACTTCATTTTGGGTAAAGGAGCTAAAAATTCATGTAGTTTGAGAAACCACACCTTTTGGGGGGCCAACCAAAATTATTCACTAAATGGGCTAGTCTCCTAAATTCTTCCAATTATACATCTTCTTTTGTTGCCTTTTCTGATCACCTTTTGTCTTTTAATTTTAAACTTGTACACATGTTGGAGAGAAAACTATCTTTTTTATTTTTAAACTTCAAAATATTATATCTCTTAAACTAAAATTCATATTTTGACAAAATTCATACATTTAGAAAGCATTTTTTGAGATCTTCGACAATAGACCAGTCAACAATTTTTTTTTTAAAGATTCATAAAATTTATATATAAATATTTTTTGCATAATGCAAAAACATTTTTACAAGCGCAACAAACATGCAAAAATATTTTATCTACTATTTTGAGTAATAGATTTTGACAAAATTTATGTATTTAAAAAGCATTCGTGGAGATCTTCAGTTCTTTTTATGATGTTACCTGATGTTAAAACTTGCATCTTCAAATTTGGATGAAATCTAGATAAAATATATTAGTTTTAATAGTAGTTTTCTGTTTATTTGGGTAATCATCGAGATCTTCACTTCTTCTTTTGATGCTACCTAGTGTTAAATCATCAAATTCAAATTTGGTTCAATCTAGATAAAAAAAACTAGTTAAAAATATAGGTTTATGTTTTGCAAAAATAAATTTACATTATTTTTGTAAAAAAAATAGAAAAAAGTATTGTTGTCTGGTCTCATTTCGAAGATCTCGACTATCGTTTTTCAAAAATATAAATTGTTGGAAAACCATTTTATTTTTAAAATTATGACATTTTTTGTGTGAAAAATAAAATTAAAAAAAAGTAATTATTGCTAACATGCACAGATAGTTAAGGAGTACTTAGAGTTAATAGAAAGATCTACCTAAACTTTATTTTTGGATTAAATAGATATTTATTATTTGGTAGACTAAATAGATAGAAATAAACCCATTTTGAGTGTTTTAGACATTCTCCCCAAGTTTTTATTGGAGGCTGATATTAACAGCTAAAAAAGGTCGGGATAAGGGGAACTAAGTCAAGGCCGACTCTGGCCCAAGGCGACCTTGGGCCCCCCACAATTCAAGGGCCCAAAAAATAGGTGTGGTATACATATTATTAGTTACACCAAAACTTTCTCATTAGCTTATTTCTTAAACTTAAATATTACTACTGAACAGTCACATATTTACCAAAACACCCATTAATAAAAACTACGGTGGTATTGGGATCGAAGGAAATAGAGAGAAAACTAAAACCGAATAGTTGTGGGGTTAGCTGGACGCGATCCAAGGGATGAAATTTAGTGAGGATGTTTTCCTCGCCATGTAGATCATCCTCACAAAAAATTATCTCATTTTAAAACTTCTAAGTCCCTAAAAAATTATTGGAAGTCGATTGAAAATCAACGGTGAAGACTTCCAAATAACTTTTCATAGGCTTATAAGTTTAAATGGACTGATTTTTGTGAGGATAATCTACACGGTGAAGAGAACGTAAGTTTCAGCCCTTAGATCGCATGCAACTCAGACCCACAACCATTAGGTTTGGATTTTGTTCCTACCCTTTCGATCCCAACATTTTCCTTAATGAAATAAAAAATTAGGCCCTTCTCATTCGATTGTCACGTCTTCGTAAACGTAAAAACCCTAATTTTCTTTGTATTCTTCTTTAGTTCATCGGTTCAGCTCTCTTATCTACACATCTCTTTCTCCTAGTTTTGTAGGCACCATAGCTAGTGCCTGGGCCCTGAAGCAGCAACTGCAACACATTCCTCATATATAAATTATATATATCTAAAATTTAGCTCATTCTAAAACTTCTAAATCCATCAAATGTTCATAAAAAATTAACCGAAAAAAGAAATGCTTAAATTATGTCTATTTATTAAATGATGATTTGAGGAGCTTAAGTTTTTAGAATGGTTGATTTTTAAGTATGATGCTCCACATGGTGAAGAGAATATATCCTCACCATACATTATTCATTGACTCATTGATAATCTATATGTGGATCCTACACAAATAAGTGGTGCAATAGACCATAGTGCAATATCCCTTTCTCTATATATAGGGGGCCCCATCACTATGAGTTCGCCTCAGGCCTCCAAATCTCAGAGACGGCCCTAGACTAAGTTATAAGGGCTACTGTATTAGGATAATGGCATATGAAGAAATCATTAGGGCTACCCTTGGTTAGTAAAAATCTATTGACCAAATACAAAATTTAACTAAAAAGAACCCAAAACTTCCTTTGCATTATTTGACCTTAATATCCCGTAACATTTTTTAGGCTTTCTAGAGAGAGAGAGGGAGGAGAACTATTTGAAGAAATCGGTTGAAGAAGGCAACAAGTAATTCGTTGTATTGAAGAAGATCGGTTGAAGAAAATCACAGTTATTTTGTGGTTTTTGGTATGTTAAAACTTAGGTTTTAAAAAAAAAATTATGGGATGATGTTATGTTCGCACTATAACAGTTGAATTTTGAATTGTTCGACCTCTCAAGTGAACATCAACAGTTGAAAATCTTTAAACATATGATTTTTTTTAAATGGTTAGCATTGATGTTCTCACTGGAGGGGATGAACAATTGAGAAATGTTTACATCTGCAAAAACGAACAAAGCTATCTTGTTTATATCCCCAAAATCGAACATTTCTCAATTATACGGCCCATAATTTTTTAGGTGGTCACCTTTCCCCTTTCTTAGTTAAAACCCTTACATCCACTACCGGCCGCTGACCATCGACCACCACCATCATCACTTCCACTACCGATGGGAAATTGCATTTTAAAGCCACATTACTTAAGATTTTGATAATAGAAGATTGAAAAGAGAAAACAGAGTAATTAAGGAGAAGAAGAAAAAGAAGATTGATAAGAGGCTCTAAGCCATGAATCCACATAGAGAAGATTCTTGAGAAGCATTATTTGAGTTGTTCTTTGGAGTTCATATCAAAGAAGAAGACGAAGTGTATACTTGAAACGTTTTTGGGTTTTCGTTCGCTGATTTCTGGGTCGAGGAAGATGAAAATAGAGATTGAGATTGAAGGACGACTAGGGCTAAGGTTTTGATTTTTAGTTTCGACCATTTGGGTTTTGGGTTCAATTTCTACTTTTTGGTTTGTGGAAGACTCCTTAAGACTGGAATTACGGATATATGGTGGTGGGTAGTGGTGGAAGTAGTGGAAGTGGTGATGGTGGTGGAGGTGATGGTAGTGGAAGGGTTTTAACTAAGAAAGCGGTAGGTCACTACGGAACAAGTTGTGCGATTTTTTATGAAAAACTACAAAAAAATACCTACCTAGGCTACAATGGATCAAAAGTATAAATGGCAATAACAACACTCTTTAGCTATTATGAATACATATTTGCATGAACTCTATAGAATTGATGAATATTATAACGAAAATGATATTGGGACCCGCCAAAAAATCTATCCCACACTCTCACTAAACACATTGAGATGGCACACCCTACATCCACCACCCATTGTGTATGTGTGGACCAATGGATGGTGGATGTAGGGTGTGCCACCTCAATCTGTCCCACTTGGCAGACGTATAGGTTGATCCCAATAGCATCTCTCTAAATATAAATAGAGACGTTAACTCTTAACTAATTACTAGGTTCATGTACGTGTTTTTCTACGATGATTTTGTTCTTTATGTTGAGTTTGTACTACATACAAGTGTAAGTGGAGTATAAGTATAAAATGGGTGGTATTAAAATCTCATTTATTCTTACACTCCAGTTACACCCACTTGTAGGCCCCACACGGAGAAGTTCATAGGGATTATTTTATCCCAGTGATCAGGAGATAATCCTTACGAAAACTCGTCCCTAGATCGTGTTCATACAGCTTCAAAAAGAGTGTAATCCGAGTGTAAGCATAGGCGAAACATGAAAGAATTTATAAAACTCAAAATGATACACATGAACGCGGCTCATTTGGAGCAGCATTATAGTACTAAAGATATTTATTAAGCAATCGTGCTAGGAAATAGACAATATACATTAACGGATTGAATTTCATTCAAAACTCCAAAGTTCTTGAGCAAACATGTAAACTAAATAAACATTAAACAGACTGAAATTTATTCAAAACTCCAAATTTCATGCAAGAAATAAGAGAAGAAAATAATAAAAGCACATCTCATATTTTTTTCACAACCTCTGATACTCTCTCTATCTATCTACCTCTCTATCCAGATTCTCAATCAATCTAGGTATTCGATGTAGTTCTCCATCGCCATTTCAACACTCGTACGTAGTAGGTTCTCCCCTGATCAAGCCCTAATTACTAAACCATGGAATCAAAATTTTGGAACCGATATGATGTCAACCTCTTCCAAGAAATATGAGGAGGAACAAGTAGAAGACGAGCCCTCGAAAGATAGAGCCGGACTTTCAGTACCATTGATATCAATGGCATTATCTCTTTCTTCTTCAGCTATAGTATCCAACATTTTTGATACTCTGTACCTAATCACTGGAACAAATTTTGGAGGAGCGACCTCCAAAAAGAGCCTTGCGATACGCAAATTCGTCATTTTTTTTTCCAATTCAAAGGCAAAATAAGATGTAGATTAAAGAAATAAATCTAAACCAAAACAAAAGTAAGAGAAGCCAGAGAAGATGAGATCATGAAGATGGAGAGAGAAGGAAGAAAGAAGTTGTGCTGTGAAAATGTAAGAACTTGGAATGAATTTATAATTGTGTAGTGGGGAGGTTTTGTCAAGGATGTTACTTTCAATGGTACAATTTGTAAATCATGAGCTATACTGTGGATAGGGGTGTGAACGGGTCGGTTCGGTTATTGAACTACCTGAAACTAGACCTATTAAAAGGAGTCTATTTTGGTTTTTGTCGGTTCTGGTTCCGTTACTCAAATAGGTGAAACCAGAATCAGAATATCGATTTCTATACTAGTTGATTTTCGGTATATTTCAGTTCCTATTTTCTAATATTTAATTTTTTTTAAGCAGAAAATGTTACAAATGTAATGTTGAACCCTATTAGAAAAATTGATTCCAATTCAGTTTGGTTCTCGGTTAACGGTTACCCATTCACATTCGCTCATTTGTGGATGACCAAATTTATCTACACTCAAAAAAATTAACTTTCGGATCATGTTCATGTAAACTTCACATATATGCCACTATACTTAGCTGATGTACAATTGTACACGGATCCTCATACTTCTTGTAAACTGGATGGTAGTCTCCTTTATTGATTGATCCCGGAGAATTATCTCTCGTTCACATGCAAGAGCTCAAAACCTAAAAATGTTATTTTTCGTTTTAAACATTTCAATTAATGGTGTTGCCGTCTTTCTTGCTTTTTGTATTAATTGCTTGTGATCTGTCGCGCTCGATCCAAAATTGGTTGAAAGCTACGAGCAGCCTACCTATTGGCCTCACTGGCGTGTACTTTACGGACATGAAGCATTGTCTTATTCATGAATATATATTATAACCATTTTTTACTTTTTTGAGGGGATATTAAACAGACTGTCCTACACTCCTACCTTCATCCCATTTTTTTTTCCTTAATTTAACTCCACAATAAGTCAATTACTGCGCAAACAACTACTTGCTTGGTTGGTTTTAGTCCCTCTTTATGACATGGGAGGTTGTGAGTTCAAACTTTCCAGGCTGAGTATTGCCGCAAGGTTTGGCCCACGCAATAGTGACGAATTCTCTTCGTCCGTGGTGACGACTCCTTTGATGATCTTAGCGGTGTCTCTGTGCTTCTTACACACCAATTGTTGTTCTTGTACCAAAAAAAAGTCAATTAATGTTGTTAGCTTGATTTGATATTTTTTCATCTACTCAGTATGTATATTATAATTCCACTATTGGTTCCGCCCATAGTCAAGACGTTGTTAAGATTCTTATTGGGTTCATATGGAGATGATTCCCATGATCTAATAATTTTAATCCTATCAAATGTTGGTTTAAAATTAACAATATTTATAAACGGTCCATACATTGCCGAACTTTTTGAAGGGGTTAGAATTTCTAGAATAATGTGATTTCTGGTGAAAATGATCTATGTGATGAGGAGAATATCCTCACAAAATATCAGCCCTTGGATCATCTCCATGTGAGCCCCATAGAAATCTTGTTTACATCTTGGCAAAATAAGCTTCACAAAGTATCACATCCCATTATATATTAGTAAAAATAGTGACTCTAATTAAGAGTTGGAACAAAGAGTTAAAAATTTTAGAATGATTTAATTTTTATGAAATGATCCACATGGTAAGAAGATCGTCCTCACAAAAAATTAGCCCTTAGATCATTTTTATGTGAGACCATATAGCTAGGCTACTACAAATGAGTATGAACACTAAGTGAAGTGCTAAAAGAGAAAAAGTAGGGAAAGTATATTTTGCCTCTAAAAATGGCTCTAATTTACTTTTTTATCCTTGAAAGTTAATGAATATCTATAATTTGTTTTTGGATCCTATATATGTTGCGAAATTAGGAATATAGTCTTAGAAAGTGTCCAACTTAGAGTTTAGATTTTAAACTAATGGTTGACTTCACTACGATGACAATTAGATTGACCCCAACTTTAAAAAGACCTTAAAAACCTCGATTATTTAGATCATCTTTTGATCAGGGTAATGTCTTCAGCATGAAGATCATCTTCATTTGAAATCAGCCAATTCTAAAATATTTAACCTTATTAAAAACTGGAGAAAATCAACAGTCAAAATAAAATATATTGTTGTTGATTTCAAACCAACTTTTGATGAGACTAAAAGATTTAGATTAAGGTGAATTTTGGTGAGCATGATCTTCAATGAGAGGTCATCATCCTCACATAAAATCAACCATTGGTTTATCCCTATGTAAACCCTAAGAATAATCAGGATTTTAGAGATTTTAAAGTACAGGTCAATCTAACTATATTCGTAATCAAACAGAATCAAACATCGGCTCAAAATTCAAACTCTCAGTTGGGCAAGACGATCTGTCATTGCCAATGTACCTTGCGTAAGGTTTAATCGACCGAGCATTATATATTTATGTAAAATAGAAAAATTTTATTACATAAATCTCTACTATTTTAATGAGACTTTACTTTAAGTCGTCTAAATTGTTGTTAGTTCCTTACATGCAAAGCGTCATTTTTTAATAAAAGAAGATGTACGATTTTAAAAAACAAGTCAAAACCACTAAACATTTGATACACATGACAACGGTATTTAGAAGAAGAAAAAATAAACTAAAGGATTCTCCTAAAGTTTCTCATTCTTTTTTTCAGGGACAACAACAGTTCAATCCCATATGACAAGTTTGATGATGGTTCACTACCATCAATAAAAAATATTTTAGTTTAGTCCAAAAAATGAAGAAATAACATATGTACATTTTGCTAGATGAAAATACCCCCGTAATAAATACAAAAATACCAACTAATTTTTTTATTTTGTTTTTAAAGCAAAAAATGACATAACTTATAAATACAAATCAGTTCTTCATAAAAATTATATTTTTGAAAATTATTCATTGAGATTTTTGAAATGAGATCAGTAAATAATATTTTTTTCTTACTGTGATTTTTATTGGGTTCAAAATGCGAATTATAAAATTAATTTTTTTATTGTAAATTCAAATTTGCATAAATAAACTATAATTTTTTTTGAGTTTAAATTGCGCATTGCAAATTCAAAATTGCAATTGAAAATTTAAACTTATCTTTTGCAAAAAAAAAAAATTGCTTTTCTAAAAATGTAATAGTGACTGGTCTAGTTTTTAAGATCACGACGAAAGTTTTTAAAAAATTTAAATTTTATTTCAATTTTGTGATTTAAAAGATATAGCTTTTTAAAGTTTTAAAACAAAAATAATTAACTTATCCTCCAACTATCAACTTTTGTAAATTAAAAAAGAAAAGTAAAATTGGTAACACATAAAAGCAAAAAAGACTAAAACTTTATTATTTATTAAAGAATAACTAAACAGTCAATAAAAAATTAATAAAAGAAGTTTTAGACAAAAAAAAAACGAACAAAAAAAAGTAATTGGGATAAAAAAAGATATAGTATTTTGAAGTTTTTTTTTATTTCAAAATTTACTAGACTACCTGTACAACAACTCTAACTTTCAAAATAACATATATGCATTTTGCTGGATGAAAATGCCTTCGTAATAAATACAAAAGCACTAACTAATTTTTTATTTTAGTTTTAAAGCAAAAACTGACATAACTTATAAAAGATAAATTAGTTTTTCATAAAAATAATATTTTTAGAAATCGTTCGTTGAGATTTTTGAATCGAGATTAGTCAATATTATTTTTCCTTAAAAAATACTTTATTATGAAATATGCCAACTCAAATTTGCATATATGTACTATGATTTTTTATTGAGCTCAAATTGTGAATAATAAAATTAATTTTTTATTACAAATTCAAATCTGTGTAAATGAACTATAATTTTTATTGAGTTCATATTGCGTATTGGAAATTCAAAATTACAATTATAAATTTAGATTTATCTTTCGAAAAATAATTTTTTTAAAAGAAATGTATTAGTGACTGGTCTAGCTTTTAAGATAAGATGAAAGTATTTTAAAAAATATAAATTTTATCAAAACCTGATTTGTGATTTAAAAGATATAGTATTTTAGGGATAATGGTCAAAATATCCAATATATAACTTTTTTAATCTATTTTGTACACAAGATTTTTAATAAGACTGAAGTACCTTTTTAAAGCTTTTTGAATCTGTTTAGTACTTTTTAAACTTTTTTAAATCTATTTAGTCCATTCCTTTCTTTTTAATGTTCTTGGTTTACCCTTATTATATTTCTCAATCGCCTTTTTATCTTTTTTAAATTTGTATAGCTGTATCAGAGAGAAATGTAGTTATCTTTTTCATTTTTAAACTTTAAAATATTATATCTCTTCAACTAAAATTTAGATTTTGAAAAAATTCATATATTTAGAAAGCACTTTTTGAGATTTTTGAAACTAGACCAGTCAAGAATGATTTTTTAAAAAAAATAAAATCACAAAATTTATGCAAAAATATTTTTGCATAGATCTACAAAAATATTTTTGCAGATGCTAAATCATTATGTGAAATATTTTTGCATAGATCTATGCTAAATTATCTGTGAAACATGATTTTGCATAGTTCTTGAAAAAATATTTTTGCATAATTCATGCAAAAACGTTTTTGCATAGATCTATGTTGAATTTTTTCTTCTTTTCTCTTCTATCTCTTTCTATTCTTTTTCCTCTTCTTTCTCTTTCCTTTCTTTTCTCTCTCTCTCTCTCTCATGTCCCTCTTTTTTCCTTCTTTTCCCTTTCTCTTTTTTTTTCCTAATCAGATCTTTCTCCATATCTCTCTTATTCTCTTCTCTCTAGCTATCTCCTATATTTTTTCTCTTCTCTATCCCGATCTCTCTCTCGGTGGTGATGGTAGAAACTATATGTCTCTCTTTCTCTCTCATCATCATCAAGATCTTTTGTTAACTGGTGAATGATCGATCAATCGAAGCAAAGAAAACAAGTGAAGATCGAAAGCAGCAAAGTAAGCTTATTAATGTAGAGAGAGAAACATAGATTCTTATTCGGTCAAATTTTAATTTTCATAACTAATTAGTTAAAGGGCAGATCTGTCTAAATTTTATTTTTGGACTAAATAGACTCATATAAAATTTGGTGGACTAAACAGATTGAATTAAAGTCATAATAGATGTATTGGCCGATCTCCTAGTATTTTAAACTTTTAAAACAAAAAGTAATTAACTTTCTCTCTCCTCTAGCTGTCAACCTTTATAAATTTAGAAAGAAGAGTAAAATTGGTAATACATAAAAGTAAAAAAGACTATAGCTTTATTATTTATTAAAAAATAACTAAATAATCAATAAAAACTAATAAAAGAGATTTTAGAGCCAAAAAGAAGTGTTGAAAAAAAAAATGGGATAAAAAAGGTATAGCATTTTAAAGCCTTTTTTTTTCAAAATTTCCTAGACTATTTCTACAACAACTCAACTTTCAAAATAACCTTCTTGACTCGATCTTCTTTTCAGGATTATCTTCACTTCGATTATTCTCTAGAATAAACGATGTTATTTACGTGTAACACACGTCCACACAGTCTGTAAATAAGAAGATAATTGACCATTAATTTAATTAGATATGCATAAGAACAATTTTTTTCTTTTTTCGGATGATTGTTATATCTAAATCAGATGAGACCACCCATATTGTGGGTCCTTTTAATGAAGAGTTGAACTGTTAGGTGTATACAGTAGAAAAAGCTTAAATTGTCGTCGTCGTCACGTGAAGACATGCGAGGACTGTAATGCCCCGCCCTCACCTTTCGGGTCTGAAGCCCTTACTTAATGAGAACTAGGCATTTCCGGCGGAACCATTAACAACCTGTAGCTCTAAAGTGAGAGCAATTCACCAAGCTAAAAAGAAGCTTGCACTCATATTCACAACACAAGTACAATAAAGCTGAAATAAACTTTATCAACTTAAAGAAAATCTGTCATACAAATGGATAATTAAATAACCCCACACATCAAAGGACTAAACAATGTCCAAACTAAACTGAAAGAAATCGCAAAGGATGTCCTACGTCTTCACGGAACTTAAGCAAGTCTCCGAAGACTAGATCCTGCCTACGTGAACACCGCCTCTAGCGAGGATTCACCTGTTGTCTTGGACCTGTAAAAATAACGGTGCTAGGTCAAAACCTAGCCAGCAAGTTCACTAGTTCCCTTGGCTTAGATTCGGGTCAACCATATGCTTCACAAGTTTCAGTGTATTAACAACGATAAGATAACGAATAAAGTAATGTAAAGCAATGCACAAGATTCACGGCTGTTGTGTTTTATGTTCTTCGATTAAGATTAAGTTTTCGTAACAAAGAGTGCTCTCTAGTTACTACCCACGTTTCACCCATTCCTGTAGTTCAATCGAGACACTGGCCGTGCGCCACGTAAGTCTGATGAAACCGCCTCGAAATCCATCCCCCGAACACTGGTAACCCTGTCGGCGTTACTTACGTGTCAAGTGATTCCGTAGACCTCACTTGGCGATTCCGAAGACCTCGCTTGGAGAGGACCAGGCCTATACAGGACCTAACTATGTTTGCACACGTGCCAAACAAGTTATTTAAGCATACATCAAACTTATGGAAGTATCTTACACATTATCTATGTGTCCACAATTTCTCATCATCATGGAAATAGTTCTCAATAAGTCATTTATGCATTTTACACTTATAAATACATATCCATTATTAGCATGCATGAACATGATCATGATATCCTTCATACAAGAACTAATTACACAAAAGAAACTACCAAAAACCAATTTTAGGGTCAAAAGGCAATGCGTATCGATACTAACTTACATGCTGAGGGAGTATCAATACACCCTAAATGGGTATCAATACATGCTGTCAGATTGGGGCTGTATCGATACACCCTAAATGGGTATCGATACACCCTTTCAGATTGGGGCTGTATCGATACACCCTAAATGGGTATCGATACACCCTTTCAGATTGGGGCTGTATCGATACACCCTAAATGGGTATCGATACACCCTGGGTTTTCTCGCGATTCTGGGTTTTGTTCTTCAACAAAACTCCATGGAAACTTGGGATTTTGGCCTGCAACCTTAGGGGATTGTATACAAGTTAAAAATACATAGATTTCATGCTCTTTAACCATTGAAAATCATACACACATGGATACATGCCTTCATTCATCTAGTTAACATATATTATCCATTAAAACCCAATTTCTATGCATTCATTCATGGATTAGGTTATGTAAACTAAGCATAAACCTAGCTTTCATGCAAGCATTTACTAAGACTTCATCAAAGCAAAGTGGAAGACCTAAGTCTACACCAAAAGAGCAAGTTACTACTTGCCTCAAATCACCAAGGAAGATGAAACCCAAGGAAGAAGAAGAAGATGAAGAAGATGATGATCCCAGCAACACACCCTTGATTTCTCTGAGATTCCTTCTTCACAAAACCATGGATCTCCTTCAAGTCTAGCTCTCTCCCTTGCTCTCCCTCTCTCCCAGCAGATCAGCCCCTCTCTTCCTCTCTTCCTCTCTTCCTCTCTTCCAAATAGAAAGGAAAAACAAGAGAAAGAGGGTTAAGTTAGGGTTACTTATAATAGCCTAACCCTAAACTTAATAAAACTCTACAGGGTGCCCTCATCCAGAGTGGCTGCCCCTCAACATTAGTAACTAAATAGAGATAGGGGTATTACAATCTACCCCCCTAAAAGAGGATTTCGTCCTCGAAATCGCACATACCTCAACAAAAAGGTCCGGGTAACTCGCGCGCATCTCCTCTTCTCTTTCCCACGTGGCCTCGCGTTCATCATGATGATGCCACTGCACCTTCACCCAAGGTATTGATCTCGACCTTAGCTTCTGCTCCTTGTAGTCAAGAATCCTATAAGGCTTCTCTACATAGGTTGCTCCTGGCTGCAACTCTAACTCGTGGAAATCGACCACTGCTGGGCGATCCTCATCCCTGAGATGTTTCCGAAGCATAGACACATGGAAAACATCATGAACTCCCGCTAACTGATCTGGCAAAGCTAACCGGTAAGCCACTTTCCCTACTCTCTCTAGGATAGGAAAAGGTCCAACAAAACGCGGTGATAACTTTCCTTTCTTACCGAATCGAAGAACACCCTTCATCGGTGATACCTTCAGTAACACTTGATCACCTACCTCAAACTCAAGTTCCCTACGCCTCTGATCGGCATAGCTCTTCTGACGACTCTGAGCTGCTCGCATACGCTCTCTGATTAAGGCTATCTTCTCTGTAGTCTGTTGTACTGTTTCCGCTCTTGGAAGTTTTGACTCTCCGACTTCTGCCCAACATACTGGAGATCTACAAGGCCTGCCATACAATGCTTCAAACGGTGCCATCCCTATGCTGGTTTGGTAACTGTTGTTGTAGGCAAACTCAACAAGTGGTAATGAATCTTCCCAATTACCCTTAAAGTCTAGAACTATACAACGGAGCATGTCTTCCAGCACTTGGTTAACTCTCTCCGTCTGTCCGTCCGTTTGTGGATGAAAAGCCGTGCTAAAGTCAAGCTGCGTTCCCATAGCTTCCTGAAAAGCTCTCCAATACTTCGAGGTAAAAGAAGTATCCCTATCTGACACCACTGAGACTGGTACTCCGTGATATCGAACAATCTCTTTCACATACAATGTAGCCAACTGTTCTGCTGTGAATGTCTTCTTGACTGGCACGAAGTGTGCGCACTTAGTCAGTCTATCCACGATCACCCAAATGGAGTCATTCCCCTTTCTAGTCTTGGGTAAACCATCGATAAAATCCATAGATATGTTCTCCCACTTCCACTCGGGTATATCTAAGGACTGCAAAGTACCCGCTGGTTTCCGATGTTCTGCCTTTACCTGCTGACAAGTAAAGCATGTACGCACGAACTCTGCAACACTGCGTTTCATTCCTGACCACCAGAAATGTCGTTTGAGATCCCGATACATCTTGTTCTCTCCAGGATGTATAGTATACTTACTACGATGTGCCTCGTTCAAAATGTTCTTCCTCAGTTCAGATTTCTCTGGAACACACAAGCGACCCTTGAATCTCAAGCCGCCGTCTACTCCTATGGTCATGTCCGTGATCTCTCCCTGTTGAACTCCTGCAACTCTGTCACGGCACCATTGGTCGTTTCCTTGCTCACCAATGATTCTGCTTACTAGAGTAGGTTGAATAACCACACTACCCAACAACAGCTGTCTCTGCTCGCGGGTTGCCAAATCAAAGTCATACTCCGAAGCTACCTCCAACAATCGCCACTGCTGGACCATCATAGAGGCCACTATACCCCTAGGCTGCCTGCTCAACGCATCTGCCACTACGTTAGCCTTTCCTGGATGATATTGCAACTGAAAGTCATAATCCTTTAGTAGTTCCAACCATCTGCGCTGCCTCATGTTCAGCTCCTTCTGTGAGAACAAGTATTTGAGACTCTTATGATCAGAAAAGAGCTCAAATCTTTCACCTATCAAGTAGTGTCTCCATATCTTGAGTGCAAACACTACAGCTGCTAACTCGAGGTCATGAGTCGGATAGTTATGCTCATGAGTCCTCAATTGTCTCGATGCATAAGCAACCACTCGTCCTTCCTGCATCAATACACATCCCAGCCCTTGATGCGACGCATCAGTATACACCACAAGTCCAGCTCCACTCTCTGGGATGATCAAAACTGGGGCTGTCGTCAACTTAGCCTTCAGCTCTTGAAACGCTTGCTCACACTTAGCATCCCACTTAAATGGAATGTCCTTCTTAGTGAGTCTCGTCAAAGGACCTGCTATACTAGAAAATCCTTCGATAAACCGCCTATAGTACCCAGCCAAACCTAGGAAACTTCGAATCTCTGTCACTGTGGTGGGTTGCCGCCACTCCAGTACAGCCTGAATCTTGGAGGGATCCACTGTCACTCCCGTCCCCGACACTACGTGTCCTAAGAATTTCACCTCTTGTTGCCAAAATTCGCACTTCTCGAACTTTGCATACAACTGGTGCTCTCGTAGAGTCTGAAGTACTCTACGCAAATGAACCTCATGGTCCCCCTGTGTCTTGGAGTAAATTAAGATGTCATCAATGAAAACGATAACAAACTGGTCCAAGAAGTCTCTGAAAATCCGATTCATCAGATCCATAAACACTGCTGGTGCATTGGTAAGTCCAAACGGCATTACCAAGAACTCATAAGACCCATATCTTGTCAGAAATGCTGTCTTAGGTATGTCCTGCTCTCGGACTCTAAGCTGATGATAACCCGACCTTAAGTCAATCTTAGAGAACCACTGTGCTCCCCTAAGCTGATCAAACAGGTCATCTATCCTAGGCAAAGGATACTTATTTCTTACCGTAACCTTGTTCAGTTCCCGGTAGTCTATACATAGTCTCATGGACCCATCTTTCTTTTTAACAAAAAGAACTGGTGCACCCCAAGGTGACGAACTACGACGTATAAAACCCTGAGCCAATAACTGGTCTATCTGGTTCTTTAACTCTTTCATCTCAATTGGAGCCATCCGATAAGGTGTCTTCGCAATCGATTTTGTGCCCGGAACCAGCTCCAAACAGAAGTCTATCTCTCTGCGAGGTGGTAACCCTGGGACCTCGCCAAATACATCACGGTATTCGCGCACCACAAACATCGATTCAAGCTCTCTACCTTCAACCGAATGCTCCAACATATCCACAAAGCACAGGTGTGTCCTATCAAGACCACATCCTACTGACAACGACAACACATATGTCGTTTCATCTGGAAAGGAAAATGTTACCGTTTTCGCGTAACAATCCAACCTCGCATGGTATGCAGCAAGCCAATCCATGCCTAGTATAACATCAAAGCCCTCTAGACCCAACACGTAAAGATCTGAGCCGAAATCTAGTTTTCCCAAACTAATAACACAACCCTTGCAAACTAGTTCCACTGGTACTGTCCTCCCCATAGGAGACATAACAGAGAAAGGGTAATCACACTTTTCTGGTCTAAGTGTCAACGTGTCTAAAAACATACGAGATATGAAGGAATGTGATGCTCCAGAATCGAAAAGGATTCGGCCAGGCCGAGAGTGAATTAGGAACGTACCTTCCACCATTCCCTCTGGCGCTCTCGCATCCCTAGGTACTACAGCATAGGCTCTACCTTGATGCTGTCCATATGGTTGTCCCTGCGGCTGTCTCTCCTGGTTAGGTGCTGGTTGAGGTCGAGCTTGACCCTGACCATTCTGCCTCGGCTGTTGATTCTGCCTGGCCCCTTGCACCCCGTTACCGCGCGGACAATCTGCTGCCCTGTGTCCTATCTCACCACAGGCATAACAAGGCCCTTTAATTACACGCCTACTGCCCTCTTCAGTTCTCAGTGTTTCAGGCTGTGCAGGAACTACTGCACCCGTATCCTTTTCTTCGGTTTTCTGCCTCTTCCAGTAACCCCGGTTATCACGGTTCTTCCCTTGCTGACCTTGGCCATTCTTTTGATCACGTTTGTCTACTGGTTTGGCCTCAGCTTTCTCACTTCTCTTTCTTCGTGCCTCCTGGATCTCCTGATCATGAAGTCGTGCACACTCTACAACCTTAGGAAAAGTATCAAAACTAGGCTGCCCGATGATATGCCTAGAGATCTGTCGATTCAATCCCCTCAGAAACTTCTGTATCTTACTCTGCTCAGTCGGAATAAGACCCGGTGCATACAAAGCTAGCCTAGAGAACTCTCTCTCAAACTCAACCACTGTCTGATCGTCTTTCTGTCTCAAATCTTGAAACTCTTTTTCCATTGCCATACGTGCACTCTGAGGAAAATACTGGTCAAAGAACATCGCCTGAAACTGCTGCCAAGTTAGGGTGGTAGTATCTAGATCCTGGGAACGAGACTCCCACCAATCCAATGCATCTTCTACAAGTTGAAAAGCTGCAAACCTCTGCTTATACTCTTCTGGGCACTCGAAGGTCCTAAAGGTCTTTTCCATCTCCTTGATCCACTGATGTGCCACTAACGGATCTGTAGAACCTCCAAAAGTTCGTGGTTTCAAACTCAAGAAGTGTCTATGTAACTCCATCCAAGTAGGTGCTCCTACCCGTACCACTGGCGGTTGCGGTACATGAACTGGTGCTTGTACAGGAGCTGGTGCCACTGGGCCCCTTGCACCCAACCGTGCATCTAGCCTGGCATCCACTACTGCCCCTACCGACTCTGCAATCATCTGTCGCAACACCGCCCACTCCGGCATCTGAGGGTTCACCCCTCCTGTCCGATTCTGCCCCGTGCCTTGCCCAATCCCTCCTTGCTGTGGTGGTGGAGGAACCCCGGTAGGTGGTGCGTTCACCTCTTCGGTAGGAACATCATCATTGTTCCCCCGTGCACCTCTACCTCCTCGCCGACCACCTCTACCTCTAGCTCTCCTCCCAGACATAATTCTGAGATACAAGAAAAGGAGGATGAGAAACCGGACTAAACCTATTGCTAAACCAAGCCAAACATCAAGCAACAAGCAAACATCAAGTGCACCCTTAGTCTCGTGTCTAAAGTGTCACAAACATCCTAACTCAACTTAATTCCCTCTAGGACTTTGAACCTGAGGCTCTGATACCAACTGTAACACCCCGCCCTCACCTTTCGGGTCTGCAGCCCTTACTCAATGAGAACTAGGCATTTCCGGCGGAACCATTAACAACCTGTAGCTCTACGGTGAGCGCAGTTCACCAAGCTAACAAGAAGCTTGCACTCATATTCACAACACAAGTACAATAAAGCTGAAATAAACTTTATCAACTTAAAGATAATCTGTCATACAAATGGATAATTAAATAATCCCAAACATCAAAGGACTAAACAATGTCCAAACTAAACTGAAAGAAATCGCAAAGGATGTCCTACGTCTTCACGGAACTTAAGCAAGTCTCCGAAGACTAGATCCTGCCTACGTGAACACCGCCTCTAGCGAGGATTCACCTGTTGTCTTGGACCTGTAAAAATAACGGTGCTAGGTCAAAACCTAGCCAGCAAGTTCACTAGTTCCCTTGGCTTAGATTCGGGTCAACCATATGCTTCACAAGTTTCAGTGTATTAACAACGATAAGATAACGAATAAAGTAATGTAAAGCAATGCACAAGATTCACGGCTGTTGTGTTTTATGTTCTTCGATTAAGATTAAGTTTTCGTAACAAAGAGTGCTCTCTAGTTACTACCCACGTTTCACCCATTCCTGTAGTTCAATCGAGACACTGGCCGTGCGCCACGTAAGTCTGATGAAACCGCCTCGAAATCCATCCCCCGAACACTGGTAACCCTGTCGGCGTTACTTACGTGTCAAGTGATTCCGTAGACCTCACTTGGCGATTCCGAAGACCTCGCTTGGAGAGGACCAGGCCTATACAGGACCTAACTATGTTTGCACACGTGCCAAACAAGTTATTTAAGCATACATCAAACTTATGGAAGTATCTTACACATTATCTATGTGTCCACAATCTCTCATCATCATGGAAATAGTTCTCAATAAGTCATTTATGCATTTTACACTTATAAATACATATCCATTATTAGCATGCATGAACATGATCATAATATCCTTCATACAAGAACTAATTACACAAAAGAAACTATCAAAAACCAATTTTAGGGTCAAAAGGCAATGCGTATCGATACTAACTTACATGCTGAGGGAGTATCAATACACCCTAAATGGGTATCAATACATGCTGTCAGATTGGGGCTGTATCGATACACCCTAAATGGGTATCGATACACCCTTTCAGATTGGGGCTGTATCGATACACCCTAAATGGGTATCGATACACCCTGGGTTTTCTCGCGATTCTGGGTTTTGTTCTTCAACAAAACTCCATGGAAACTTGGGATTTTGGCCTGCAACCTTAGGGGATTGTATACAAGTTAAATATACATAGATTTCATGCTCTTTAACCAATGAAAATCATACACACATGGATACATGCCTTCATTCATCTAGTTAACATATATTATCCATTAAAACCCAATTTCTATGCATTCATTCATGGATTAGGTTATGTAAACTAAGCATAAACCTAGCTTTCATGCAAGCATTTACTAAGACTTCATCAAAGCAAAGTGGAAGACCTAAGTCTACACCAAAAGAGCAAGTTACTACTTGCCTCAAATCACCAAGGAAGATGAAACCCAAGGAAGAAGAAGAAGCTCCTCTGCAACAGCTTGATTCTCTGAGATTTCTTCTTCACAAAACCTTGGTTCTCCTTCAAGTCTAACTCTCTCCCTTGCTCTCCCTCTCTCCCAGCAGATCAGCCCCTCTCTTCCTCTCTTGAAATGGCTGAGCAGCCTCCCCTTCTCTTCTCCTCTCCTAACCGATGGATACCAAGGGGAAAGGGTTAGAGTTAGTTTTTATTAATACTAACTTAACCCTAAACCTACTAAAACCCTACAGGGTGCCCTCATCCCGAGTGGCTGCCCCTCAACATTAGTAACTAATAGAGATAGGGGTATTACAAGGACAAAAATGGAAAATGACAATGTAAGCCTTTATGTGGTAAACTGTTTGTTTACGTGTTTGCTTCCTTAACACTTTAGGCCCCTTGGTACACTATGAATATTCGCAAATACCAAAATTTATAATTTTTGTAGGTGCTAATTAAAATTTTGTAAGTATATTATAAATCCCACCAAATATTTGTTATTAGATGTCCTCATCAATCATCTACAAACACATGATATACAATAAATTTTTGCATTAGCGAATATTCACGGTGTACTTAGCAGGGCCGAACGAATACAATATGCTAGAGGTCCCAAACTGTGATGCTAGGCTTAAGGAAAAGTCTACAGAATTTTCTATCTAAGGCACAATTTACAATGGATGCATATTACTTCAGGGTGGACACAAATCACAAAGGTATGTAAAAAATAGTTTCACCATCGGATTAACTTTCGGCAAAAAATTATGTAAGATTTTACTATAAATTTTGCATTATCCTAATTAATCTCTCTTAAGAACGAATGCAGTATGCTAGAGGTCCCAAATGTTGGTTCAAAAAATCACTCCCAAATATTGTAAAAGTTGAAAAAGAGATTAGGTCAAAACATAGCATTCAACGTCATATTTGGAATTTCACCTGCCATATTATTTAAGTGATGTTACTTTTTTTTATTTTTTTGATAGTTTAAACCATTACATGAGGAGCCCCAAAGGCTTGAACTCAAGACCTCCCCCATAGGGGAGGAGATGCCTAACCATCTGGGCAAACCCGGATTTTTTTTTAAGTGATGTTACTTGTAAACCCGCACTTTGACATAATGTTTGGCACCCAGTCTTATGGGGTCCATATAGGTACGATTCAAAGGCTGATTTTTTGTGAAGATGTTTTACTCACGTCAATTCTAAAACATATGTCCTCGTAAAAAATTAGCTGGAAGTTTATATTCAAAATAAAATCGATTTTTCCATCGTTCATTTTCAATCAATTTTTGATAGACCGACTTTTAGTGAGGACATAGAGTCCACCATATACATCATCATAACAAAAAATCAGGTCTTCAATCATATCTATGGAGACCTCACAAGATTGGGTGTCAACATTATATCAAAGTGGGAGTGTACAAGTAGCATTATTCTTATTTGAGAGTGCTTTCTAATTTCCTCGTACCAGGATTTGGTGTCTCTATTTTTTTTCGGATGAAAATACACTATCTGCCCCATATTAGTTACACCAAAGCTTTCCATGTGTAACATTCTAGCGGGGATAATTAAAATTAAACAGCTGTAATTAAAATTTGGAGTTTTTAATTGTCATGCAGCCCAAATACAATCAATGTTTTTAAACACAACTAGAAGTTAATTAGGATAAGACACTCGATTGGATCAAACTTGTTGATCAGTGGGTCATTAAGTGGGTTATTTGGTTCAAATTTGTTAATCAGTGGGTCATTAAGTGGGTCAATTGGATTAACTCATGGGACAATTAGCAATATATATTCCCCCAAGGGTTTGTAATATACTCCCATTTTAATTGAAATTAAGGATATACCATTAAGTTTACAGTTTTTGTCAAAGGGCTGGTGAGTGACCACATGCACAACACATGATAAGTTATTTTACCAAAATGCCCATAAGAGATAATTAGCGATATACTCCCAAAAAACTAATTACATTTGTGATATACCCTATTTTAATTGAAATTCGGGATATAACCTCAAGTTCATAGTTTCTGTTAAAAGGGACGTTAACTGACCACGTGAGCAACACGTGATAGATGCTTTTACCAAAATGCCCTCACGTGTTGCACACGTGAACTACTTAAGGCCCATATTTCTAAATACCCCATATTCAACCACATTGAAGCAGAATAAGCAATATTGTAGTCTTTCTCTCTCTGTCTTTCTCTACTCTAGATCTCTCGATCTCTCTTTCTGCAATAACTAATTTTTTTTAGTTCTTCTCTATTGTTCTCTCCCTTTTTTTCGAAGAGATAAAAATGTATTCGAAAGGTGCCGAGAAGGCACAAAAAAGTTACAAGAGCATAAAAAGAAATAAAATGATGAAGGTAAAAGCTCTTAAAGGAATCCTGTAAAGAAGCCCATATATATATATATATATATATATAAAATTCTTCAATTTCTCTCTAACCACACATTCCACCAAAGAGCAAAAGGAATGTCAGACCAAAAAAAATTTGTATTGTTAACCTTGTTTTTTAATCTAATTCTCCAAGAATAAAGGACGGTAAACACATCTCTAGGACTAGTCCAACACTGTTATCTTTTTCTTTATCTTCTTTATCTGCAACTCTCCTCTCTTTAGCTTTCATTAATCACCTTCTAAGCTCGCCGAATCGAAGTTTGATGTCTTAGCCGTCAGATTGATACGTTATGATGAACCTAAGTGAAAGGGACCCAAGGGTACTCTAGATATTTAAAAAATAAGGGTCTTAAGTAGTTCACGTGCACAACATATTGGGGTATTTTAGTAAAAACACATGTCATGTGTTGTGCTCGTGGTCACTTAACTTCTCTTTTGACATAAATCGTGAACTTAGTGTTATATCTCTAATTTCAATTAAAATAGGGGTATATCGCAAACACAATTAGTTTTTTGGGAGTATACCATTAATTATCCTAATAAGGGCATTTTAGTAAAATAATCTATGTGCACGTGGTCACTTCATGGTTATTTTGATATAAACCATGAACTTGGGAGTATATCCTTAATTTCAAAATTAAAATGGGGTATATCACAAACGCAATTAATTTTTTGAGGATATATTGCTAATTGTNTACAAGATACAATGCTACATATATAGCACAACTTTCTTATAAGACGTAAATGCATTTTTGTAAAATTGGCAAAACTTGACCCAACTCGCCAATCGACCCTAACCCAACCCGCTTAACTTGACATGCCAACTAACTGGGGTAGGGTTAGGGTTGACCTATTCCTACCCGTAGATTAGAAGGGTCAATTCACTTAGGAGGTGTTTGTTTTTTGGTTTTGAAATCTGAATCTGAGATCACCTGAGTTATCTGAATCTAAGTTCATCTAGATCTGACTTTTTCAAGTCCATAGAGAATCCAACAAAATTCTAATTGACTCCCCTTGAAATGTTCATTGCATTAAAATTATGAGACAAATACTTGTTGGTGCTTGGTATGCTCACTGTAATTAAGCTGTAAACTGCTTGATTTGCACAATGAATGCATTAGAACATCATATTTTATAAAATAAAATCACCTTCAGGCATTCCATCGAACATCTATTCTATGTCATTCCACATCGAACTCTTCCAGAAAAGAGAGAGATAAAAATGTTGGGGAAAATAGGGTCTAGATTAAATTGTGCAGCGGAAACAAATAACTATTTTCCATTCACAGGATCACATAAGGATGCATGAATTAAAACAATAGCTTAAAGATCAGATACATACCGTTTAAATGCTTGCATGTAATCCAAGATCTTCCTCCCACATTCTGGATCAATCGTCGAAAACTCGAAAAGATACAACAACTGTATTTCAGCCATAACTCTCTAACGGTTGATCCGATTTACCTACATGATATATGCTTTTTGTAGGAAATCGAATTTTCTACAACTTTGCGTGAAATAGCAAATCTCCTATTCTGCCCCGAAGTACCTCAAAACTCGATTTTAAATTCTGACAGAAATATACTACGAATTTTAGGTTTCTAAAACCATAAAGGTCATAACTTGAATTCTAAATTGGGAGAGAGTTTTTGGATACACAAGCTAGGGTGGGCTATCTTATGAACCCTATCTCTATTTATAGAGAAAGACTCTCTTTCCATATCTTTAGCTCCAAGTTAGGTCCATATGGGCCCCACTTACTTAAGCTTTTGATTTATTACTTTGAGGTCCATATATCTCATATAATTCTCAAATAATAAATTTAATTGCAGTTAAGTCCACTAAATAACTGCAACTGAATACTCTCAAGTAAATGAATATTATTCAGAAGCCCTTCACTCGTTATACCAGCAAATAGTCCCTCCACTTAACTGATATTCGTAATATACACCAAGGTAACATTAACTATTAATGTCAGCACCTTTCGAGTAATTACATCTTAGTCCTTGCCTGCCATATCATACCATTATAATTATTCTAATAATCCAATAAACATTTTATAGGATCACTGCGCAGTCTAGAATAATTAATACTCTTGATTAGGCTCTCAAGGGAATATCATTTTGGTGTGGATTCCTTATTGACACAAAGTAATCCCACTAAGTGATTTCGACCACCCAACCTACCCAGAATATTGGATCACGTTTGCGTTGTCTGACCTCACTGTTTGGTAGATCAAAGTGAGTAGAAACCAACTTGTAGGGTATACTCTGCTCTCAGGATTTAGGACATTTGCAATTAGCAAGTTTTACAGAATCTTTTTATGTGCTGACAATAACATAAAAAGTATTCTGTCTGACCTGTTCAGTGTATTCTTAATACACCAACACACTGACTTAGAGTCGCCACTCTAGTGATGGAGATACATCACCCTATAATATAGAAGTCTAGTGTATTATAGTCTTATCAGATGAATTGTTCAGATTCATCACTGACTATGAACTATACAAGAATATGAGGAACCAGTAAATTACATCTCTCTATGTATGAACACTTCATACAAATAATTTACTTACAACATCATCTTGTGAACAACTCTTAATCCATCATATGAATAAAGTAATAATATAATATAATACTCATTAATAAATATAATTTATTAATGTTGTCAATATAAATTGTTTTAGGGCATAAACCCCAACAAAAAATGCCATCAAAACAGTGATTGAGCACTACTTCCATCACCATTAATTAGGTGTAGTGTTGTCATGTGAGTGTTGTTTTTGGTCGATAATTGTCATGTGAGTGTATATCAAGGAATTACAACACCTATATGATAGTGTAAGTGAACTGTGTTCGTTCCCTCTCTAAGCTACTACTGTACTGTTACTCCATCTCTCATCAAGCTTTCTCTCTCTAAATCTTTCATTCACTAAATTGAATTTTTAATTATTTTGTGGGTATTGTAAAATTTGAGATTGGAAGAAATCTGAAAAATAAAATAAAGAGAAAATAAACAAGAAGAATTTTACGTAGTTCGGTCTAATCATCGACCTACGTCCACGATACAAAAGCCACAAGGGTTGAATATTATTAGCCACCAGTGAACACTATTCTGGGATACATTGGTTTACATATTGCACTTTTATTTATAGAGTGAAGAGACCTACAAATAAGGAAACTAGATAAATGTAAAATATTTTCTAAATATACACAAATATCTTTTAGATCTTATGATATATCTTCTAGACCATGGAATCTTCTCTTGATCTTGATTTTAGTCTCCATCGCGATCCACCTACCCGTTTAACCTCGTTCTCGTCCATCTAACTGTAGGATCATGCTCACGTTCCTCTAATAGGTATGTTATGATAATTTCATGAAGATGAAAAAGATAATCTGATGATAATGATCGGATGATGAGAGAGAATGATAAACATCATCAGTACTTCGAGGCAATAGCGCTTGTGGGAAGTACGAGTGTTAGTTAGGTTTAATCGATGACACTTTTCTATTTTTTTAAGAGGACGGATCGGCTTACAGGTTAAAACTAGCCCCTATATCCCGTGCAAGACACGGGGACTTCTTTTATTTTTATTTTTTTAAATTTTCTTATTAGATAAATAGAAAATTTAGTTGTTTTAGATTGGGCTATATGTTTATAATGTAGGTTTTTTTAACCCACACATAAGAGAGAAGATTTTGTTAATCCAATAATAGATAATAGAGTGGGTCATATATTTATAATGTAGGTTTTTTTAACCCACAACTAAGAGAGAGGGTTTTGTTAACCCAAGGCTTCTCCTATAGTATATTATAATAGATACAAGTTATATGTACAGGCTGATGTGGGGCCCACATACGTTTGATCTAAGGACTGATATTTTGTGAGAATGTTCTCCTCACCATGTAGATCATCCTCACCAAAAATCACCTCATTCTAAAACTAATATAGCCGCATCAAAAATTGATTGGAAGTTAATTAAAATTTATCGGTGAAAAATGAACGATGAGAAAAAGAATCTACTTTTTATGTGGCTATCAGTTTTAGAATGAGGTAATTTTGTGAGGATGATCTGCATGGTGAGGAGAATATTTTCACAAAATATCAACCCTTAGATCAACTTTATGTGGGCCAACATCAACCTATACATATAACCTGTATATTCAAGCCTGTAAGCCGATCCATTCACTTTTTTTAAATAATCAAGAGCACAAAGGTAAAGTTACATTGAGTCAGATGACTCTCCCAAATTCAGCACAATTTTTTCAGTGATTCATTTCATATCGGAGTCAAAAGTTTTAAACGAGTGACTTCGAGTCAGATATTCAAAAATTAAAAACAAAAAAACTGAAATCTAACTCGGGCCCAATTCAGACCACAAGTCATTTTTTTTTAGAAAAAAAAACACCCATTTAGACTTCAGTTTAACAAGATAACAAAACTTGAAGAAGTTAGCAAATCATGATATATATTAGAAAAAAGAAAGAACAATAATTTTGTTTGTTCTATTTTTTACGTTGTACATCTTGAGGTCGAACACTTTGAAGAGTTGAAATTAAAAGTGTTGGAATTATTTAATTTATTTAATAACTATTTTTTGAGTAAAAAATTATTTTATTTTATTTCTTGAGTTGTGTCTCCTGGAGGTACCTTTTATGGGCCAAGAGACATGTGTCTCTATGAATAGATACATTTGGTTTATGGAGAGTCACCATAGACTCTATATAAACCCACTCCTTCTTCACTTCTGGTTACAAGTTTTGCACAAGAGTTTTTAGTGTTTTTGTGAGCATTTTTTTTAGTAGTGTGTGAGAACGCAGTAATTATCTGTTCGCTAGGGCATACAGGTTTATAGTGCTACTTCTGTATGATGCGATCATTGTATCCTGAGAAACAGACATTCATGGAACTGTCAGCATCGCGCGAGTACGTATTTGTCTTAAGGATATTGTGTCTAACACAAGCCTCGAACAGATTTCTAGATAAGTTTTTCTTTTTTATTTATTTTAATTTTATCATAATCTATTTTTCAAGAAACCGAACTAAAATTCTCCAACAAAAAGCATTTTAATGTTGAAGGCGAGCTTGAATTTTGGTCATTGAGGATAAAGTACTGAACTAGCACCTATTAAACCCTCTAAGCCATGGTATACCAAAGTTAATCTTGCATCAAAACAACTTATGTAGAAAACTTCCTTGTAATTAGCTATGTTAGAGGAACGTGAGCATGATCCTACGGTTAGATAGACGAGAGCGAGATCCAACAGTTAGATGGATCGAGATGGAGACTAAGATCAAGATCAAGAGAAGATTATGAAGATCAAAAGAAGATTCCAAAATGAGAAGATATTCATCCAAGTTTCCAAGATTAGAAGATATCTTGGATAAGATTGTTTCCTATTATTTGTAGTTTCCTAATTGTGTTAGAATTCTTAGGATATAAGTATTTTCATTTATTTCATCATTTACACTCTATAAATAAGAGTGTGATTATGTAATTTATCATCAAATTGTAATTGTCATCAACTGATCAATAAAGATGTAGTCGGTAGGTTTTCTCCGTCGAGGACGTAGGTCGATGATCAGACCGAACCACGTTAATTCTTTGTGTCGATTTTCTCTTTATTCATCTTTATTTTATATTTTAGATTTCTCTTCATCTGAAATTTTACAAGCTAAATAAAAAAAATTAAGGTTTATCAATTTTTAATTTTCGATACATTTTCATTATTGTTTTGATCATATGGTGTAATATTCATCTAGCATGCATAGATGATAAGTTTTGTTTTGTGCCTTATCAATTCTTTTACAAGACGTTCCACAGCCAAGTTTTCAAATGTTTATTACTTAATTTACGGTTAGTTCTTTCCCGAACTTTTTGAGGAAATTTTGGTCAACATTTGGGTGTTCGGCAAAAAAAAAATGAAATTAGTACATGTCACATGCATGTATCCTCGAATTTTATTTTCTTTTTGCACATGGGTCTTTGACCTAGCAGGTGTGCATATCTCTTATAACTTGGGAGGTCTTGGAGTTAAAACTTTTTAGGTGTGAGTTATCATTAAATTTGTCCCATGTAATCCTATTATATATATATATCCATAGTCCTGGTGGTGATAGTTTCCATAGCTCTTTAGGTGCAGTTCTGTTGACAGTGGCTTCGATCTTTAACATATGTACTTGGCAGTTTTTATGTGTTTATCACACGCCTAATTTCGTGGAGCCACGCCTTAAAAATGTATCTTGGACAATATATAGTCCCTTTCCTTTAAAAAAATAATTTTTTTTTAGTCGGACATATAAATTCGAAATTTATTTTTAATTCCAAAGAAAGCATGCATTTATAATTATAAATTAAGCAATACCAAAGACAGATATATAACATGCCGAATTTACAAAATTTTACACCATAATTCATAAGAGAAAGATCATCTTTGCATCAAAACATCTCAACAAATTTTTTTTCGAAACCCTATGTACATCACATAATTACTTCTCATTTCAAAGTTTAGCCCATCAACAGATCATAGTCTAAACTCTAAAGCTCGCGTGGTGCAACGTAAGTAGTCTTAAATCATATGTACAAAGTAGGCTAATACCCGCAAGCATATATTACATCAAACCTCTTAATAAGCATAAGAATTGAATCTAAGACCTCCTAAAAAAAGATCGAACTACCAGCCCACGATGCAGTTTTAATTTTCTCTTCTTCCTTGTTTCTTTCCTTTTATGAATTAACTGCACCATGGAGTTGTTTATGACGTACATATATAACAAGTTGCATGGAAGGTTCTTTTAGTTTTAGATTGAAGAATCCCTTAACATGCTATGGAAATTCTAGTAGGCAAGGCTTTAATTAGTACCCATAGATCGATATATAACGACCTATTATGTGATGCTGCTGCCTTTGCTTTTGCTTTTAATGTTGCTGCTGATGATGATGATGAAGAAGAAGATGATGAGGAAGAAGAAGAGATCTTAGATAAGGATATAGCGAGAGTTTCATTGAGTACGGTACCGTCACGATGATCTTCTTCCGCGATTGTATCTAACATTTTTGATGTTCTTTGCCTCATTACACAGATAAATTGTGGTGGTGCTGTAAGATTGTGGCCCATAGTACAACATATATTTTCCTAATCAGTCTGGAAAATTGCCATTATATATTAATTAGAAATATTGTGGTCCCACATGTGTGAATAGAAGGGACTAAGTGTTTAAGGAATTAAGGTTTCTTGGTTGGGTGGTAATCCTAATCTATTTGGTAAGTGTAGATTCTCTAAAACTCTAGTTTCCTTGATGGGTTAGGAAAATCTAGGGTTACAGTTTATAAATAGAGAGGAGGTCAACTCTTAGCCT
>MVGT01000863.1:9955-37037 GCA_002174775.1 Macleaya cordata
AAAAACCATCTGACATCATTCTGCATCTTTGGTTTCGAAACCAACAAGTCAATTTCGAAACCAAAAACTATCTGTTGGCATTTTTTAGCTTTGGTTTTGGTTTCGAAACCAAAAAACATCTACAACATTTTTCAACTTTGGTTTCGAAACCAAGGCTGTTGGTTTCGAAACCAACTTTTGGCCACAGTATAAATGGTCACAGTTTTCCTTAAAAGCGTAGTTTTCTGACAGCATTCTTCTAAATACTATTTTAAAGGGGTTTTGACATCTTTTGTCATTCCAAACTTCCTCATATGATCTAATATGAACTAACCAGCTATGGTATTGAGTATCTAAGTCACTTACCATCCTAAGATGAGTTCTAGTGGTGAGTTGAGCTTCTTGGAGTCTTTTCTTCGCAACGAACCGAACGACTCACTAATTCTAACTCAAGTTACATTGACCTTCTTGAGTTTACCTTTAACACGAAATTTGACAAATATGACATGAGTGAACTTATGGACCTAACATTTTAGATATCAGAAATACCTTGGAGTTCACTTTGGTCTTAGATCTATTTTCCACTATCGGTTTTTGAATCTCGAGAAGGTTTTCGCTCAGAGTTCTATCCACTTCATAAATTTTTGAATTTCGTGTACGATTGTCATCAAGTCACATGAACTTTCTAGTTCCGAAGTTCGATAATCTCTTCGAAGTCCACTTGCTGCCTTCGGGACGAGAACGAAAAATCGATTAGGAATCCGTCAGAGAAACCTATCGAAACTAGAAAATAAGAGAAATAGTAATAACGAACCTTTGCCCAAATATCCGGTCAAATCCAGAAAGCGCTCAGGTATATACTTAATACTCTTAAACTCTTTATGATTTATTGCGTTCAAGTATTGTAATTCTTTTCGAAAAGCCATAAATAGTAAACCTTAAAAACAAAAATTCGTTGTTATCGTCAGAGTAGTATCAATGTAGCATGTCTCGGAGGGTGCATGCTTTCTAGCATGACTCCATAGTACGCTACATAATACTAGATAGTGTTCGGGATGGTAAATCTTCCAAATTCAAAACGAGAGAAAACTCTACGATTGACAGCATGATCAATT
Source organism: Macleaya cordata (assembly GCA_002174775.1). Lineage (NCBI taxonomy): Eukaryota > Viridiplantae > Streptophyta > Magnoliopsida > Ranunculales > Papaveraceae > Macleaya > Macleaya cordata. The sequence continues at coordinate 11,050 of MVGT01000863.1, forward strand.
CGTGGAGAATTCAAGCAAAACCGGCACAACTCATCAATATCTTCAAAACTCCTTCCAATAAGGAGAGAAATATCAAAACTCCACTCACGATGAGGTTTCTTTTACAAAACTGGCATGACTCGTTAATCAATCTCTTTTCAAAACTCCTTCTAAATAAAGAGACAAACGAGGGAACTCCGTCTATGAGGAGGTTCCACTTACAAAATTGGGACGACTCGTTAGCCATCATCCTCTCACGCTCCTTCAAATAAGAAAGCATCATCGGCATGACTCGTCAGTCATAATCCTATCACGCTCCTTCAATTAAGGACGCATCATCTGAGTTACGGCCATTCCCCATGAGATGCTAAGTTCTCTTCAAAAGAGGAATAGTTGTAGCCCAACCACTAGTATGGAAAAGTTCTTAAGACGAGAGATACAAAGATATCCTAGAGCATGAACAATCCACCTAAGCCCTCCCGAGTATTGAGGCATGCAAGCAAGAATAGAATCACCTTTTATCTCCGTTCGTTGAGATAACAGAAGCAGAAGTCAGACTGTTTACATTAATGTACTTATCTTTCCTATTTTGTTTTTCTTATCAAAACTGAACTAATTATTTTCTTATGCAGGAGAGTTCATATACTATGTGCAAATGAGATGAGTCATTAACACAGATATTCAATAAGACCTCCCTTTACGAAGTAGAAACTGATTAACGTCGGGCGGTTGTCAGGTACCTAACACCTTCCTGACCTATAAACAAGACCCCGTACCTTAAATCTCTACACATTACATCGCACACTGAGTCAAATGGAAGAAGATATTACTTGGTTTCCCCCAAAGAGACTAGATAATGCCTTTTTCTAAACCAAAAGGAACCTAACACCCTTCAAATTTAGGTGGCAGCTCTATAACATCGAACAAAGGATGAGACTCTCCTTTCTCTTTTAAAGCAACCAGAAAAACGCGCTAAAAGAATGAAAGAGAGAAGCATCTACGGAATAGACACACACACACAACTTTTACTTTTAAAAAGAATCCACAGAAAAACACTAACCATCAAAAAGAACCCGCGAGCCCTCCCCGAAGAAAGGAGAGGAGGGGCGGGAACAGGCTCTCCCCTCGAGCAAGAGGATCCAAGAGACGATTGCGGTGGTAGTGGTTAGGCCTTCCAGGAACGGGCAAGGACGAGCTGGCACGAGGTAAACCGATCGGGAATGATTCGTACGCCCCAATTTCCCTCAGCATCCCCGAGCCTTCTCTTTTCATAAGAGAGAGGCTGGGCGAGAGGGAAGGAGATGGTTGTCGTTCTTCGGAATGGCACCACAACTAAAAGCGAGTTCCACTACAAAAACAGAGGCCTTTAGCGACGGTAAAAATCAGTCGTTAAAGATCAAAAACCGTTGCAAAAGATCATTTGCGACGACAATTAGTCCGTCTTATAAGCTGCTGTCGGTAATAGTATTGGCGACGGTCTTCTCCATTATTAGTGACGGAAACTCCCTCACAAAAAAGCCACTAAAACAGACGAAAATCGACTTTTCTCTACGGTGTTTACCCATCGTTAATAATCAAATTTATTTGCAACGGCGTATACCGTCACAGATTAATTGTTTGTTTTTTTACTAGTGGTGACGGCTCATACCGTCGCTAAAAGTCCTTTTTTGAAAAAAAAATTTATACTAATGGCCTTCACAATACCTGCTTACTATATAAAACAAAACCCACTTCCATTTCTCCATTCAAACACTACAAATGGTTCCATTCATTTCTAACATATTTACATCAAATTCAATTACATCTGCAAGAGTCATCCATTTCAATTAAACTAGACAAAAAATTGAAAAAAGAAGAAAACTATATATAAACAATCTCTTCTAGTTCCTTTCTTGTACACACCTTTCTTCACCTTCAAACTGCTCTTTTGGACCTAACTTTTACTAGTTCCTCTCTTGAACACACCTTTCTTCACCTTCAAGCATCATATCCTTTCTATTCTTCAATAAGAAATACTAATTAATTCATCTCTATACCATACTAATTAATTCATAAGTAGAATGCATTCTTCTTACAGTGTAGACAAACAAGTTAATGTCCATTTGAGTAAAATCACTAGGATTCGAATTTATACTTAAAGAGATTGAACCCCAAAACCAGTCCATATATAAGATTACTAGAATTCAAATGCATAGGGGTGTAATTTGAACCTAAAACCAGTCCACATAATCATAAAAATTCAGTAAAATGAGTATATAGATTGAACACTAAAATCAGTCCATAAGACTCTAAAAATTCAATTGCATAAGTATATAAATTGAACTCTAAAATCAGTTCATATGACATAAATTCAGTAAAAAACACTAAAATTAGTCGATGTGAGAGCCCAAAATAAAAAAAATTGAGAACAGGGGGCATACCATCTCGAAATTACCCCAAACTTAATCAAATTTCAGTATGAGGTGTGTGGTGAGGCTAGTTGATCATCCCTCTTCTCCTTCTCCTTCCTACTTCTTCCTCTTTTTCTCCCCTCCTCTTCTTTTATTTTCTTTTCTTTTTATAAAGATGACTTCTGCCCTAGACGTCTATAGGACAAGGGATCCTGCTAAAGCCGCTACACAGAAAGTAAGCATATACAATGGCTACATTAATATAGGGCATCAAACATAAGCAGCAAAAAGATAGAAAAATAGTTTTGAAACCCAAACATGTAGGAGAATCTTATAAGCATAAAAAAGGCAGCAAAAAAAAAGTAGCAAAAGGATGAACCTTGCCCATCCTGAAGAAGAAGAAAGAAGTTGTTACCTGCTCTATAAACGGATGGACCTAGCCCTTTATATGGATGGACTTTCTTTCTGTATAAGTATACATAAAAATAAAGATAAAGAAGAAGAGAGATAGATATTCTTAATTACCTATTACTGATTGGAGTGGCTGGACTTCTTAGTATTTGAGAAGTGAGAACAAAGAAAAAGAAAGGTAGTAATTGGGCATGGGAGGAAACAAAGAGAGTGTTCATAGTGGTCTAAAGGTCATGTCCATGTGTTACAAGTAAAAAAAAGGGGTGTTCTGTTCTAAGTGATCAGGTGTTACTGCAAGAATTGATCTCATTACGTATAAGATGAATATTATTATCTCATCATCCAAAAGCCACTAAAGCAAAGACTTTGATTAACTAAGTAAGAGAGACTAAATTATCATGTAAGTTAGCAAATTTTTCATACATTCCATATGATGCTTTTGCTGATGCAATCATATAGCTAAACCTGTACAAGTCATTGTTCCCAAAAGATTATCTGCAAAATGCAGGCAGCCAACAAGGGAAAACTATATAATAGAGAATAACTACTGAAAAATAACATAATCAGCAACCACCTCTTATATGTATTGCATATATATGTGATTTGAGAGCAACTACATAAACAGGATAAGGTAATGAATGAAAATAAAACTTCAGAGAAATGACCAAAGACTAGGAAATAATATATCTCCCTTTTGTTGATGATTTTATTTGATGTTAGTATAAGGTTTAAATATAGTTTCATGAAGCATTTTGGATAGGTTTCCCCAAATACCCATGGGCCATCTTAAAGGAATACATTACCCATGGCTCAAAGCACCCTTGAAGAAAAATGAAATAGATGAAGACATCTTCAAATTACTGAACTGATTATAAACTTAAAAGAGACAAAAGTATTAGATAAGAAAACAAAAGTATTAGAACAGAAAGAAGAAATCAGCAATTGTATTAGTTAAAATCTGTTTGTTGGAAACTTTATCATGATGATGAACGCAATGATGATGATGCTAGCGATGATGACGATGGAGATCATAATCTTAAACACATTTAGTTTATTAGATAGGTTTCTTACTTTTAAGAAGAAATAAATCACGAGTGGAGGTGCCAAACACGCACTTTTTTTTTATGAAAACCAACGATATATGGATAAACGAATATGAAACAATATACATAGTCAGAACAAAATCAACACCTTCAATTTCTCACTCAGAAAACCATCCTCTCACTCATAACAACACGTGTCTCTCCAAGATTTATGAACCATTTTAGCATTTCTGTACCAAAAAGATGCTTCACAAAGATACATAATGGACAGGTTATAACTACTCTCAGCAATGACGTAAATTTGAGGAAATCTAAAGATTTAACAAATCCAAAGAATAGATCTAATCCACACCTCAAGTGTTTCAACAAGAAATCTAGAAAGCATAGATATTGTAAGTTGTAACAGATCAAAGAAAAAAAATAAAAATAGAACAAATCGTGAAGATTTAACAAATTCAGAGAATAAATCTCATCCATACCTCAAGTGTTTCAATAAGAAAATCTAGAAAACAGAGATCTTGTAAAAGATTAAAGAAAGAACATAAAAACATAACAAATCATGAAGATTTAAGGAATTCAGAGAATAAATCTAAACACCTCAAGTGTTTCAATAAGAAAATCAAAAAAACATAGATCTTGTAACAGATTAAAGAAAGAACATAAAAATAGAACAAATATTGATCAATCATAAACTGATCAACATGGAACTGAATACTAAATAATCAAACCAAAGAAAACAAAGTTGTAAAACTATAAGATTAGATGAAGTGTAGACCTTGTCATCACCATCCATTGTTTGCTTCTTAAAACCAGACCACAGAAACCTCTTAGGTTTAAAGATTGTACCGACTAACCCTGCTAGCAAAGAAAAAAAAACTCCTTACGGTTACAGATTGTTAGCGAGAAAGAGAGAGAGATTGACAAATGCCTAAAGGACATGAGAGCAGATTTGTAGATCAACTCACCCTGCTAAAAACGATAACAAAAAGCCCCTTAGGGTTACAGATTGTTAGCGAGAAAGAGAGAGAAAGTTCCAATATACCTACATGAGATGAAGGCTGATTCGTAGATCGATTTACCCTGTAAAAAACGCCAAAAAAAACCCTAAGGGTTACAGATTGTTAGCTAGAGAAAGATAGCGAAAGGAGAAGACAAGTAAATCTGTAGATCGACTCACCCAACTAAAAATGCAACAAAAAAGCCATTTAGGCTTTTTTTTTTTTAAAAAGCCCTTTAGGGTTAACAGATCATGAACGAGAGAAAAAAAAAGGAAGAAAGATCGATGGAGAGAGACAGTTGAGAGGGAGGTATATAACAACAATTCACATATTAATAAACATTTTTTATCAGTATAAATGTAGATTCTAAAATCAGACACAGAATAGATGACTAAAGGAATGCTACCAGCAATTAGTACAGTTAGAAAGTAAGATATCTTGAATATAGATTGAGCTTACTTTATAGTACCAATTTGATCAGTAATCATCATCATAATCATCCATGCCTTATCAGCAACATGGATCGTACTTCGTTTTTCAACAGAATGAATTGAATAGGATAAAAATACATCGTGACGAAAAGAAATGAAAAAAAAAAGTGATAACAAAAATAAAGACAATACCCTGTAAATCCGTAAAAAACCAAATCCTAAAAAATCCCTAACTCAAGAATGCAAATGGGACCCAAAAAAACCCAGGAAATCCCTAAATAACAAAACCAATGAGGAGGAACTACTATTTTTTCAATTTTCTAACTAACAAAAACCCTAGAAATCCCTAAATAACAAAAACCTATAAATCCCACAAAAATTCCTCACTCAAAGGGTCTCGATGTCGCTTGAGAGAGAGAGAGAGGGGAAGATCAAACCTGATGTTGGTAAGATCTGAGAGCAAAAGAAAAAAATTACAGCGTGAGAGAGAGTGCGTGTGAGAGAAGGAGATCTGCGAACCTGAGTTGAGGGCAGAGATGCGGTGGTGCTCCAATGGCGGTGCTCCAATGGAGATGCTTCAATGGAGGTGAAGGTTGTTAGTGATAGATAAAGAGAGAAAACTAAAGGAGATTTGCACACAAGAGGGTGAGATCTAATCGATCGACTCAACCTACAAACGAAAAAAAACCCTCCATTAATAAATCTGAATCAGAACAGATAAAAAAAATAAATCTGAATAAGAGATAAAGAGAAAGGAGAGAGAGAGATCTATTGAGGGGGAGAGAGATGAAGATGGAGAGTTGAGGGAGAGAGAGATCGACTTACCTGTTCGGTTGTTCGAGTGGAGGAAATCTCTCCTCTTTTTCAGCTCTGTTCGGCTTTGTTCAAGGTTGGATAGGTCTTGTTTATAAAAAAGTAGCAATTATTTGCGGCGGAGAAATGAAAATATTCCGTCGGAAAAAAAATTTGCCCCCGCGGGATTTTTCGCGCTAAGAAGTCCGCGCATTTTTCACGCATCTCGACTGCTAAACCCGTCGCAAAAGCTATTTTTTCGACGGGCCTACATCCACTCATCAAAATCAACTCCCTTTGAGTTGTACTAGAGTCTACTAACATAAATTATTTTATGAGGTTCACCAAAATCCTTTACATACGCAAACATAGTTCTACACAAAAATTAGACTCTACGCAAGATAGTTGTGTTAATTCTACACAAGGACTATATGAAATGAATCCTACACAAGATCGCAAATCACTAATACAAGTGTGGCGCCCCGCCCTTCGACACACTCATGGGCGTGCGAAGAACACTACAAAAAATGAGGTTTTTAGTGACGAGTATTGGTGACGGTAAACTGAAACCGTCGCTAAAGACCATGCTTTACCGACGGCCTTCTTCATTTTCGTCGCAAATAATCTTTTAGCGACGGTATTTGACTAATATTTGCGATGGCCATAGTCAGTTTATGTCGGTTGCTTTGGCTTTTACAGGTTGATGAAGCCTTGGCTATTCACGATTCCCAGGTAGACTGTGTTTAGTGTTTGATGTTGATATATTTGCTCGGATATTTCAGCTGAACTTTTGCATCTTGTTCCTAAGTATTTGTGGGAATTTACATAACCTTATTTGTTGGTTTTCAGGAAGAGTAAGGGTTATTTCTGTATTGTGAAATAGTTTTTTTTTCGAAAAGTGAGTCTTATATTTTTACATGCAATTCTACTTAGTGTTTCCTTCTTTTTCTAGGATGATTATTATTTTAAACAAAATTCTTTTACATTGTTAAGGGATTTCTAGTAAAAAAAAATCAGCCTTTAAGATTCAGCTCATAATTCGATGAGGAAGACTCTCTTTCAAATTTCTTTTTAAATTTATTTATTTATTTAGTAATTTATTGTTGCTTAAATTTGCATCCGTTAAATTGAAGTTGAGTTACGGGATTGAATTTTTTCCCCTCAGGTGGATTAGTGAGTCGTCCAATGCCTCATTCCAGTTTTTAAAAATTGGTTTTTTCGATTTGTAATCCATATTTATGTTGTTTTTTTTGCTCTTATTTCTTTTGTTGCTTCTTATTTCCTAAACCTTTAAAGATTTATCCATGTTTTATATTTTGTATGAACATTGTAGGGTGGATACTTTTTCTGCAAGTTCGTAGATTGGATGAAATAAAGTTTTGCCGAACCACTATAAATTGTGTGCTTTGTGTTCTTATTATTTACATTTACTTTTGCACATTGAATTTACTATGATGATGAGATAACATGTTTGTTAGAAAGTAATTATATATTGTTTATCATCTTGCTAATGCTCATGTTTAGGATTGGTTAGAGATTGAATGAATTGCATGCTTAAGTCGGATTTGTATGTGATTGCTTGTAATTTTTAAAATTGGCCATCAATTCTCTTTTAGTCCTATTCACCCGATCTAGAACATAGGCTTGGTCCCAACTTGCACTTTCAAGAGCGATGCCTAAAGTTCATGGACGAGGAAGCAAGGAGTAGGATTATCATTTGTCAAATAGGTGGAGATTTGTAAAAGTTGACAAACCGGCATGCCGGTTGTGGAAGCCGACCTACCAGCTGAGAACCAAGCTAACTACTTAAAAGTCTGTTAAAAAGGGGCAGATCGGTTTTAAAAAGAAGAAGGTTGATTTTTGTGGATACGAAACAGACAGGCTGGTTTTTGGTAATTGGTCGCTATTTTGCGGTGGTTGACAATTTTAGGAGGTTTAGAAACCTTTCGTGCTTTTTTTCAAGGTTTTTACCCAAATTTGGAGTTTTTCTCGTAAATCTTGTGCCTTGTTTGATTGGTTTCTTTTGCTTATCTTATTTTCTTATTCTTTGTTGCATCTTTGTTTCTCAATGGTCGTCGAAGTTGGGTGAAAATCCAAACATATCATACTTTCTCATAGTAATATAACAAATACATCTCATAAATCATGACATGAAGTGAACACTAAAACTTCTAAAATCAGCCCATTCTAAACCTTCTAACCCCAACAAAAGCTGATTAAAAATAAATAATGAAGCTAGAAGTCAATTCTATTTGAATATCTAAGTTCCAATCAATTTTTGATGGCGTTAGAAATTTTACAATCTTTTGATTTTCTGTAAGAATGATCTACATAGTGAAGAGAACATCCTCAATAAAAATCATTCATTAGATTGTATCTATGTAGATTCTACGAGACTAGGTGTCAAGCTCTGTGTCAAAGTCTTGGTGTACAAGTAGCATTACTCTCTAGCAAGTAATGAGATTTCTTGCTGAAAACACTAACCAAGATAGTCGGTTCATTGTTTGGAACAATTGTAATTTCATATAAAACAAAACTCATTGTTCTCTATGGATAAATATTGTAAAAATAAGTTGTAAATAACTTAAAAAATTAAATATATCTTGCTTTTGGTAACAAACTAAACAAAACAAAAGAATTCCATTTTTTTTTTTTCAAAATCTCTTTAATGCATTTGAGCTTGGATAAGAAGTATGTATGCACAATACCTTTTTTTTTTGAATTGGACTTAAGTTAAAGATGAATCCCCTTTTTGGGATTCGATACCAAGACCTACACTTTGGACAACCATGTTTCCAGCCACTTTAACAAGTTGTCTTCCACGTATGCACAATACCTTATTGCCAATGTTGTAAAAGTAAAAAACCAACAACCATTACTAAATAAAATAAACAACATATATATACTCCATAATATCACTTTATTGTTTTGCTCGTGATCTCTTCTTGATATTGGCCTTGTTTATTTATGTTCATCTTTTTTTTCTTTCCCATCTTCGTAATAAAGCAAGTAAACCTTTAATTTGAAATAATAAGAAAAGAAAGAAAAAGAAAAGGACACCCAACCTGTTCATACCCAAAAAAGGCAAGAAGACAAAAAGGAGGATTACAAGGAGGGACACCCTAGTGTCTAATTCAAGTAGAAAATAAAAGAAAAGAAAAGGCATTGATTTGTTCAGTGCTGAATGATTTCTTTTAGAAAAACTTATATATAAACAAAAAAGCTAACCAATACAATTGCCTCAAAACCCTCTAAGATTTAATTATAGAGACAAGGAGTAGAGACAGCTCATTTCCCTCTCATTTGGGTACCCAAATCCATCATTAAGATTTTGCTTCAAATAATGGTTGGTAGGAGTCAATTGAAGAGAGAAAGAGAAAATATAATATTAATTCTATTTAATTATATATATTGGTAGTTGGGAGACAAGTAAATAAAAAAAGTCACAATAAAGTAATGTATAGTTAATGATATGAGATATATATAACAACAAATACACAGTAGGAGTTGACAGTACTTGACAGGCCTGGTTGAAAAGATTGACCTGCATCTCTTCCATCACTCAAGAGAAGCTTAGATTCTTGTTGTCTCCTCCCCCAAGAAAAAATCCATGTTCTCTTCCAGTTTACTGCACTGCATATGTTCATCAAAATCATACAATAAAGGGAAGAAAAAAAAAAATCCAAAACCAAAACAAAATAAGAAGACAAACCAACAAAGACCCACAAATGAAGAACAAAAATAGACAACTCAAAAGAAGATAGGAATATCAATGGCAGAGAAGGCCAGTATAAGTATAAAGTTTGAATACTTCTCAATGGGTTTGATCAATACTGGACTTGTTTTTGTCTTAATTTGCCCATTTTATTTCCTGCACATAGTTGAGCTAGAAATCATGACAGTACTGGTAACTTAGAATATTAGTCACAACCATGCACACTTTGATCCATGAAAATTAATTCATTGATTAACCCCTCTTGGATTGATGTATATAGTTTCTGTCATCTCCATCAAATTTAGACCCCAATTGAGAATCAATATACTGCCCTAATTATTCTTCATCTCTGGATAGAACAAGAGCTGCTGATTGAACTAATTCAAGAGACAACCTAAGTTTGTTAGGTTCAATGTGAGAGAGTCCAGGAACAGCTCCCTTGAAAAGGAAATCAGAAGTGAGTGTTCTTAACACATCAAGTGGTGTAATTCCATCAACAGTTCTAACAGTAGGATCAGCATGGTGATCAAGCAACACAGCCACCATATCTGGACACACCATCTCAGCTGCAATATGAAGTGGAGTTTTACCGGATGGCCCAGCTTGGTAGTTCACATTTGCTGCACCAAGTTCAAGCAAGGCCTTAACCACTTCTCGACTACAATTCTCGACTCCGTAATGTAATGCTAGTGATTCATCAAGATTAAGACCTTCACCCATGACCATTAGCTTAACGAGTTCGACGTCTGAAGAGTCGAGGGCTCTACGCATTCGCCGGATCTTTTGGTCCTCAAGATCAGCTGCAACACTAATTTGATCATGGTGGTGGAGGTGAAGATGGTGGTGGTGATGTTGGGGAGCAAAAGAGAATTGGTGTTGGGTATTGAATGAGGATTTGAGGCGAATTTCTTCGATTTTGGCCACAACATCAAATGGTAGGTGCTTGGCTAGGATCTCTGGGGGGAGGCCAGATTTAGCAACAAGATGGGAACAGGTTATCCATAGCTGTTGCATGTCTTGCTTTCTTGAAACTAGTAAGACCTTCATTACATCTTCAATTGAGGCCTTCTCCACCATGCTTGCCAAATGCCTCTACAAGTTATAAAAATAAATAAATAAATAAAGATGATGGAACTCAATGAAATGAATTCAAGAGACTAGGTTATTAATAATAATGTGCCAGTGTAAGTGATGTATCTTATTTTATGTTTTTCCCCTTTTCCTTTTGTTTTATGCATTTTTTCCCTGAAAATGAGGAAAGTTGAGAGTATAGAATGAAATCTGAAGTGATTTTCTACTGTTTAAGACAAGACCAGATCAGGATCTAAATTTAGAAAGTTGTCCAGTCATGGTTGAGAAACAGCAAAAGAGAGGAAAACAATTTAATAAGAAACTCAAAAATCTGCATGAAATCAAGATCCATTTCTAACCAAGTAACTAAAATAATTTATAAAGTTAGACAAATAGTTTATCAAGTAGTAGAAATTAAAATACAGATCCAACAGGTCCAAGGAGAAATTGAACCAAAGACATAAGCTAGCCAAAACCCTAATTTTTTCTAAACCACAATTCAATACACCCACTTCATCATAAAAGCATGATTAAAGAGTAACCCCACTTGCCCAAGATCATGTTAGACTCTGACAAACCAAACCCAAAATTCTTACAAAGTAGTAAAGAGAAGAGAGAGAAGCCAAAACCCTAAACTAAGAATTTCTAAACCAGAATATACACACACTTCATCATAAAAGCATGATTAAGAATACCCACTTGCCCAAAATCATGTTAGACGACAAATCAAACTCAACATTCTTGCAAAGTAGTGGAGAAGAAGAGTGTGTGAGAGAGAAAAAATAAAAGCCCTAGCAGGAGGGGACATACATAAAACCTAAAACATTCTTAGGCCTAAAACAAATAATTTTTTTTTTGGTTTTGATTTATTTAAAGAGAGAGATGACCTGAGTGAGCAATGCAAGCTGCTCGATACCAAAGGAAGTAGCAGCAGCAAGAACATCAAGAGCAAGATCAACGGCTGAGGTACAATGTGTGTGCCAACAGCTTCTCTCCCCACAATTAGGCCTTGGTTCATGCTTCTGAGGCACAATTGAGACTTGCCCACTGTATAAAAACTGCAACATCAACAAGAAAACCTCAAAACTAACTGAATTCACAGGAATCACTGTCTGTGATGATGAATAATTATTCACTGCGCCGGGCGACGATGATGAATATGTGGTGGGATCGGCCGGACCTGTCGGTGAGTCAGATGCTGACTCACAGAAGAACTTACGAAAGAAAAGACTTCTGGCTGCTAAGATGCACCGATGTGCGTGGACATGACGGCCTTCAACACTGAAAGTTACATCACTGAAAGCTTGGCCGTTAATGAGGAGGTTAAGGTAGTCTAGAGAGAGGGACTTGAAAGAGTCCTCTATACTCATGATGATTATAAATTAGGGTTTCTAGGGAACAAAAGAAAATCTATATATAGTTCTAGCTGTTGCCTGTTGGATGGGGGGATTATTCCTACTTAGCTAGGTGGTGTATGTGAAGTGTAGGTTGTGTTGAAGGATTAGATGAAGAAGAAGAAGATGAAGGCTGCTTTGCTTTGAGTCATGATCTCTTTCTCTCTCCTACAATAGTGTTTCTTTCTTCTTAGAATCCCTCTCTTTTTTTTTTCTCTCTCTAGTATGGGGTGATAGCTATTTGGTGTAGGAGAAAGAAAGAGCAACTTTGGTGGCCGTGCTGAGTCGGCCAAGTTGTTTAAATAATGGGGACTAAAATAAATGATGAGATCTACAGAGAGAAATAAAGAAAGAAAGTGACACAACAAAAAAATCAATTGGTTTTTGGAGTTTTAAATTTAATAAATAGTCCTTGTACTTCATTAAAAAAATGGAGGAAATTGATTAAAATTGGTTGTGTTTAAAACTTTGAGATGCTATTTTATCCACTAATTGTGGATTAATGGATTTAATTATAAAAAAAATAACTATTTTTAAACTCATAATACGATAATTAATTAATTATAATTTTGATCAAAACTCTCGTTTTAACGTGCCATAATTCATTTACTTTCAAAGCTTTTCAACTATATTAAAAAATGATTATTTAAATATTTTGTATCTATTTAGTCTTTTTAATTTCAAAATATAAATTTAGTTAGTCTTTTTTTTATTTTGTCTTTTCCAATGATTTTAAACTTTAAATTGTTAAATCTTATAAACTTTTTTTTAAAATATTTATATATTTGAAAAAGAATTTGTTGAGATCCTCGAAACGAGGCCAGTCAACAATAATTTTTTATTAAAAATAATATTATAAAAAATTTACAAATTTATTTTATAAATTCTAAAGTATTACAAAAATAAATTTGTTTATTATTTTTAGTAATAGATTTTGATTCAATTTATATATATGGAAAGCATTTGACTGTAGACCAGAAGCCATAAATTTCAAGGTGTCAAACTCGTTGGGGTGGCATGGTTAAAAATAATCTCTCTATTTAATTAGCAGTTGCAAGTTGGTTTAAGGGTGTCAAACTAGAAGCCATGGATTTCAAATAATCTTTAAGCTTCAAAGCATAATCAACCGCTATCTCTAATTAATCAATATCACGTAACTTAAAATCTGCCTTAATTTTTGACTGTAGACCGCTTATATACCGACTAATTCTCTCCTCATCATCAGTTTTCATTAATGTGATCAGACTCCACACTTGATCTTAACAACGTTAGTATGATTAACTTGATGATCAATTTCATTAATTCCGTTATATGTGTTTTATTATGAGTAGAATTGAGTTTTCTAATTGGTCTTTGAGCCCACGCAGTCTCATAGGCTGATAAATACTTCAGAATTTGAATTTTGTGCCACTCTGAGAATTTTCTCATAAATAAAATATTTCATGTGTGTGATTTCCGCTTGTTCTTCTTGTTTTCCCTTGGTCCCCATTGATATATATGTCATGGATTAGGGTTGATGATAAACGTATGGTTGAACAATGAAAAAGTTCTATATATTGTGATGTTTAATAACTTTATCTAGAAATACACCACGTGTCCTGCATATATAATACGTAAGATCATACAAAGAATATTTCTCATCAGATAGGGCAGAGACTCAAAGTGGAGTAGTGAGTACATTAATTGTGGAGAATGGTGCCCTGAAGGTGGAAACGTACAAAACAGCTAGCTCAAGTCTTTCAAACGGATTTTTCTATTTGAACACCAGTTTCGGTGTTATCAAATGGTAACACCGGATTGTAGGGCCTACATCGTTCAGTGTTGAAATTTTGGTGAGGTTGTTCTCCTCGTCATGTACATTAATCTCATAAAAAAAATCAGCATATTCTAAAATTTTTAACTCTATCGAGAATTTAACTCTTTTCTTCATCGTTTATTTCTCATCGTTAATTTTCAATTAATTTTTAATTAAATTTTTATTAGTTAAAGGTTGTAAAATAGATTGATCTTTTGTGAAAATAATATGAATAGTGAGGATAACTATTTTACAAAATTTTAGTTCTTCAAATGCAATTATGTGGACCCCATTTTAAAAATTAGTACACTGTTACCATTGGTAACACCAAAACGGGTGTTCAAACAGCAGAATCCCTTCGAAACAGACTACTCTCAAAAGGCCCGGTAATAGTGGATCATCTTGAGATTCTAACATTGTTGAACTTCAAAAACATCTAACGGTCAAATTGTGCTGCTAAAGGACGACGGGCCACCCTTCTGTGACAGCAATTATACTTACACGTGTGATAGAAGAGGTGGAAGCAAGGAAAGGAAACTGTTGTTTTGGCCCTTGCTAACGAATCCTATTGATTGACAGGTCACTGATTTTGTCTTTTTGATATTTTTTCTTTCTCTCAAGACCTTTGATTTGACATTTGACTAGTCATTCTTTTCCCTAATTCAATACCTATCCTTCGTTCCCCTACTCCCGACGTGCATTTCCCACTGTAGACTGTACGTAGACATATCTCATATGAATAGTAATTCTTGACCCAGGGTTAAGAAAACGGTCTAGGGTTCCTGAAAAATTTAGTGCTAGGTTTATTGAAAAACCAACATAATAATTTACAAAAAGGAATAATTTTAGGTTTGACGCAAATTACGAGAGTATGTTACGCAAATCATAAAATGTGTCAATACACACTACCGTCAGATTTTAATTCTGTAGAATTCTGCTGTAAGTATAGAATTATCCTTAAGAAAAACCCTAAGTAATCTTAGTCCATAAAGGGCGGGATGATTCAAGGGTATGTTGAATTTAGATCATCATAATAAATTCAATTCATTTTAAAGCCTCTAATCAATAAAAAAAAAAAAAAAAAGTTGGAAACTTTTGATGGGATTTTGATTAGGTCAAAAAATTTAGAATAGTTTGACTTTTTTAAGGAGGCGTTTTTGGGATAGACCTTCTTACAAACTTGTGCCCGACCCTAATGTTGTACGATCGGTCCCATTGTCACATAAGTTGAAAACCCCTTCAATATTATTTTTGGGTTAATTAGTCTGAGGGTCCCATATTATGACCAATGTTAGTATTTGGGTCCTCCATGTGTCCAACTTTAAGTTTGGGTCTTGAATTAACAGTTGACCTAGTTGACCATCTAAAAACTTACGAGAATCTGTAAAATGATAAGAATACCTTTTAACAGGACCCAAACACTAATTATGAATTATTAGTAGGACCTAAAATCAAATTTTTTTGTTTATGTGTTCGAAAATAGAATTATTACCTCTGTAGGATTATCTTTGAATCTGTGAAGAATTAATGAAACAAAATCTCCACCAACTTGTCTGTACACTCTTGCATCTTCATGGGAACTATGAACTGGATCAGTATGAGTTCTCAGTTAGAGATCAAACCCACAAGTGGCAAATGTTTGTGGTTGGTTCCAATCCACCACGGCTTAAAACCCATGTCGCCATTAATGATTTATTCCTCACACAGAGCATAAAGATTAAGATCGAGTAGATCTCGAATCACATGTAGCTTTTGCTGAATTACAATAGTCTGACTATTTCTAGCTTCAGATCTACCAATAAGAAATTTAATTTTAGGTCCTACCGATAATTCATAATTAGAGTTTGGGTCCTGTTAAAGGGTATTCTCGTTATTTTATAAATTTCTGTCACTTTTTAGACGGTCAACTCGGTCAACTGTCAATGCAGGACCAAAACTCAAAGTTAGACACATGTAGGACCCAAACCCTAACATTGGTCATAATATGGGATCCTCAGACTAATTAACCCTATATTTTTGGAAGAGAAAAAGTAGTGGGTCCCACCCTACTACATAAGCGTCGAGCACAAGGTTTGTAACTTAATCGGTCCAAAAATTATTACACAATATTGGGCTGAAAGCCCTCCTTTTATAACCGTTTCATGTAGAGAGGACAAACACTTTTTATTTTGTACCTACTTTTTAGCGTTTTGTAAGGAAATGAGTTAGTTCCTTCTTTTATTTTAAAACTGCAAAATTTTGGTACCTAAACTAACCTTATCTTTGCTAAATACGTATACTTCTAACTGTTTATGCTTGTGGGGACCGATGATGTGGTAGAGGGAGAAAATAAGTTTTTTTTTTAATTAAAAATGTTATAACTTTTAATCAATAATTTAGATTAAAGCCAAAAAATTACATTTTAAACAATGTAAACTATAATTTGCATTGTTTTTAATTTGCATTGGATATTTTTTCATACTTTTGAGCATTTGTACTTTTTTATGTTCATGAAAGTATTATAGTTCATGGTATGCAAGCTCAAAGTTAACTGACGTATGCAAATTAAAGTTTGCATACAATTATTTGAGTTTATAGCCTGGTAAATGGGTTTTTTCTGGATTTTGTTTTTTTGAATTTGGTATTCATGTGTGATCTTGGTTTAATGATCTTGAAAAATGCTTTCCAACGGTATAAATTTTGTTCAAATCCCATTTATATTTTAAAAGTTATGTCCATTTTTATGTTAAAATTCATTAATTGAGGTTTGCTAACGTACACCGCTGTTATTCAGCAGATGGGTTTTTCGTCTTTTTATATCACGCTAACTTGCGCCGAAGACTGTCCATACAAAAAAAAAAAAAAAAAAACATGTCCTCCACTTCTATTTTTTATTATGTAAGGACATCCTACTCATTTTCCGAAATTATTGTTGTTTTTTAAAAATGATCTTCACGATGAAGTAGACATGCTCACGTAGAAACAACCCTATCATCTCGTGGGCTTCCCCACTCATCACATATATAAATGCTTGTCGGTAAACATGGTGTTTAACAATAAGAAAAAGTAGGAAACAGATAAAGCTCTTTTTATTTTGTAGAAGTTTGAAATTAGGAAAAAAAAAAAATCTTTACAAAGGAAATTAGAAGGAAAGAAAAAGTTTAAGAAAAAATTAATGTGGTAAAATACTTTGACTTATAAGTCAATAAATAGGCAATAGATATTTCAGCCTACTTTATCCTAATTAAGCCCATTGATTTGTCAGTTTTGTCATCTGTGAATCCTACAATACAGATCTAATATATTATAAGAGAAATCTTTATCTCTCCGTCTCTATATTGTGCTACATGTCACTCTCTTCTTTTTCTTATTCTTGCTAAGTAGTTTTAATAAAATAAAAATTCTATCTCTAATATGTTCTAAAGAAGAGGAATATTGTAACATACTTTATTGTAACACTATTGTAACACACTTTTTGTGGGGTCATACGAAGATGATTCAATGGCTGATTTTTGGTGATGACTTTATCCTCACCATGTGGATCACCATATTCAGGTATCAACCCATTCTAAAACTTCTAACACTCTCAAATCAGCGTATCAAAATTGGCATATTTTAAGTGTTTATATACTATTGGTTTTTAATAAACTTTCGATGGAGTTAGAACTTTTAGAACTGTCTTATTTCCGGATATGATGATCTACATTGAGAGGAGAACATCCCGTTACGTGCATAGTTTTTATTTTTTAAATCCTGTTTTAATTTATTGAATGTGGGAATTAGTTCCTAGTATTTAGGAATAGGGAGAAATAGTCTCCACGTTTTTTAATTAGAGTTATGGGTTAATTGTATGTAAGTGTATTGTTAGTTGAAGGAGTGGGGGTGTTTTCATTTTGTAGAGATTTAGTTTGTAAGTGTGGGTTACTTGAGTTCCTTGTAACTGTTAAACTCTATTTAAAGAGTTGTTGGATTAAGAAAAGAAGAAAGAAGAATATTTGTTTGGAACACTGATGTGTTATTGGGAGTAAGATTACACGTAATCAAATGGAGGTTTGGATTTCCTTCACGGAAAATTAACTTTTGAGTCATCTTCATGTGGACTCCACAAAAAGTATGTTGCAATAGTGTTGCAATATCCCTCCTCTTTTCTAAATACTCTCTTATTCCAAATAATTTTTATTAAATAAGAACTCTATCTTTAATATAATTTGTAAACTCTTTCTAAGAAAAAACAATAAAACAAACCAGAATCCAATTAAACAACTTTTAATCCCATATTATTTATTATATATTAAATAAATAACAAATAATAAATTATTAAACCTAAAGAATTTAGATTAAAATTCTTTCGTACTTTGCACGAGGCTAGTTTCACAAAATAATTTAATCCTGTAATTTTGTAATTGCGTTGTTAGTTCTACAAAATCGACAACCATTCAATATTATCAGGCCTACTGAACCAACCACTTATGGATATTCGAGTAATGTTACGGGGCCCAAAAGATTTCACTCGAAAATTTTAATCGGCTGCAATATTAGTCGTGGTATTCTTTCGACATAACATTATATTTTGTAATTGCGTTGTTCCATATTATCAGGCCTACTGAACCGACCACTTATGGATATTCGAGTAACGTTACGGGGCCCAAAAGATTACACTCGAAAATTTTAATCGGCTGCAATATTAGCCGTGGTGTTCTTTCGACATAACATTACTTAGGGCATTCATGCTAGTAAGTGAATCGAAAAGGCGTCCTGCACTTTGAATCAATTGGTAATGATTGTGTAAATCTGAAATCATATTAAGTTTGTGGGCATCAAACTAATGAAATAGCTAATTATTTTTATATATTAAATTGCAAAATTTTCATCTTAACATGTGGAAATATTCTTCACAAAGTGTTGATAGGAGGTGAGAGACATCCTAATGGAACTCCTATAGTAATATTTTTGTCACTTCAATTCTCTCTTTTAGGGCATAAAGGTTTGGACATGGGACAAATCGTTGTTTGTTATTCATTGCAAGGTAATTTTCAATCCTGGCACTTTTTGCATCTCCTTTTTTCCCTTCCTTTCCTCGGGATTTGCTCTTCAAGATTTTTCTTTTTAATAAAATTATTTATTATAATGCATTAGAAACCCTACTATAGGTAGGTGGGTGTGGGATCATTTCATTAGCTTAATTATCAAAGATTAATAGGAGGTCATCGTCGGTAAATGCTTCTGTAACCCTAGCATTACCGTTTGTCCAAACAGCGCTTCTGGCATTAGCTCCCTGAGATTCAAGTTGGTTCACCGCCATGTTTGCTAACTTGTCTGCCACTCCGTTAGCTTCTCTGTAGATATGTCGAATAGTCACTGCTTGAAAACAGTTGAGAGATGCTTCAATGTCCTTCAGGATATCCTATAATAAATGCCAAGATGCAGAAACCTTGTTTAGCACAAAATCAACTAGTAAAGAGGAATCACATTCAAATCCAGAATTTTTTGTATCTTGTGATGGAAGGCTGGTGGAGGCTAGTGTGAAGGGCTAATGTCTCTACCACTAGACTCGAAGCGAAGTGTAGCCTAAGGGACTTTCCTTCAAGATTTCTGGCCACTGCTCCTGCTCCTGCCAGACCTGGATTCCCCCTTGAAGCTCCATCAGTGTCAAGTTTTATCCAAGGCCAGGGAGGGGGGATCCCAATTAACAGAGATGGAGAACTTTGGTGTTTTGCGATGTTTTTGCTTAAGAGTGATCTAGTAAAAAAGTTTTGATCATAGGGAAAACTTCCCGTTCAGGTGGTGAAATTCAGAAGCCAAGTAGGTCGCTCTATTGATGGTATCAGGGATACTAGGGGTTTTCTGGTCAAAACAGACCTCATTTCTCTCTTTCGAGATGGACCGGAGAGTGTAGGCGATGATGGTGGAGAGAGGTAATGGATGAACATGATGAACAGGTTAAGAGGAAACATTTCTGTAATTTCGTTGAGACATAGATAAACAAAGAGATGTTAGCAATGCTTAATTTAAAGCATTGGCTTAATAGATAATGGGAGTGGATCAAAATACATCTCATCTTTTTTTTCTTTGGAAGGTGGGGGTAAGGAGACCCCAAACCAATACATTAAAATGATCAGAAAATACATCTCATATAGGTTTTGCCACACTTACCATCAAATATAATCTTCTTCAAATCCACCGCAAAAGAACTAGGAATAACTTCTATGAGATGGATATAAACTAGCCAAATGATCTGCAGCTCTATTTGTAGTACAATACATCGTTATTCATACATTATTTGTGGGGCCCACATGAAATTGATTCAAGTAATGATATTGGGTTTTGATGTTCTCCTCATCATGTTGATCATCCTCCCCAAAAATTAGAACATTCTTGAACTTCTAGCCCCATCATCCAGTGATTAGAAATCACCGCAAATCAACGGTGATGGAGCTATTCATTTTATCATTGATTTCACTCAATAGATGATGGGGTTACAAGTTTAGAATGGGCTGATTTTTTTGTTAGGATGATCCACATAATGAAGAGAATATCCTAACTTAAAATCAGCCATTGAATCATTTCTATTTGGAACCTATAGACCAATGTATGAATAACAATGCATGCGGATATGCTCTCATAGAAAATATAGATTTCTCCCTAAAATGTTTACTTACTGAGGGATAAAGTTGGTAAAAGTTGGCCAGGAGCTATGGCTTTATAGAAAGTATGCATTTGGTTTACAAAGAAATGCAATTAAAACAAGTATGTCAGTCTGAAGAAATGGGGTTTAACAAGGTCGACCTAATAAGCCCGACCGGATATTTTTGTGTACAGTCGGATTACGGTTAATCCAGTACAGCATAATTCAGTTTTAGGTTAACATTCGAAATGCAGAGGTTTCAGTCAAGAGTTTGTTGTGTTCGGGGTCGTGTTGCAGTTTAACAATTTCTCAACCTGACCTGCCACTCCTAGATTTTGATCTTACTGAAGTTTCATATCTGAGGGAAATATTTTCTTTTGTGCCCAAAAAAATTTATACCAATATACATTTGATTGTAACGAGTTGTACAGTATTTGCAATTTGATGAAACATTGCATCAATTTGCAAGGTCAGAAAAGTTTTCCAGTACAAAAACATTGCATCAATTTGCACCCAAGCTTCAGCTTGGTTATGGTACAGGCATCACAGCTATGTGTGCCAACAGAATCTGTAATTCACACAAATTGGCAGGAAGTATACCTCAGACGATCGCCCAAAATCCTTTTCCGCAAATTAGTACAGGTTCCAGTTTCATTTGTTCATCTTCCAACATGTTTGAATCGATGTCCCAAAGAAATTTAGAGGCGAGTTCTGTGATTCTTGAAACAATTGACTCCTTGTCTCGAATAATAATAAAACCCTGCATTTAGTATTCTCATGAATCTGAGTCATTTGTAATTTATGGATGCAGTTTGTTAAAATGCTTAAGATTGTTCAGTCCACAACTTTTCTCAAGAAGAAATGTTGCACATAGTGCCTTTGAGACCATGGGAAATGCTTCTTTATACATTTTTAAACAAAGTTGTTGGAATCCGAGAATATAACTTCAGGAAAGTATGACAGAGCCCAATTGATTGATCAATAGACGTAGGGAAATAAGATCATTTATTGAGTTTAATGGGCAAATGGGAAGATAGAGCTATTGGAGTTAGGACACCCTACTTAAGAGATAAAGAAAGGGCCTAAACTTGGTGATAATGAGGATAATCACTGACCCTGTTTTTCTAGTGCCACTTTCCTAGCACTGCACGTATGTTATCCACAACTGACATTTCAGAGTTTTTATGTTATTCACAAATCTTTGGAACTTTATGATCTTAGGCTGACGTCTTTGTTGCATTCAAGTAGAAAGCAAATTAGATAAACGTAAGATGTCAAAGGAATTCAGAGGACTGATTTACCTTGGGTCATTTCTTTTTTCATTTTCGTTTTCGTTTTCTTTTTTTGTTTTGTTTATTTTGCTTCTTTTCTTTTATTTTCTTTTTCTTTTCTTTTTTTCTTCTTTTGTCGAGGTACTTTCGATTGTTATGTATTCCTTGGTCGATTTTATATCAATGACAATTCACAAAACTTTCTGCATGTAGAAGACCTCCAGTGACACAGTTTTAGCAAAAAGTTATTACCTGAGGGTGTATTATGTGGTCCATCTCCAGCAAGATATCTTCTAGTAAGCAACCTTCTCCGCGGTCTTTGTAATGAGAAAAGACGTGTTGGTGGGTATGTCGAGAAGGGCTCACACCTGAAGTTAACACAATTGTTAGAGCTTTAGTAAACAGAGGATAAAGAGTAACAAGTAAAATTCCAAATATTAATAACAGCATACAACAGGCCAAAACCTTACCAATCATGAAAAGTGTGAATTATACCTCGACTGTATATACTATATAGCAGATAAGGTACAGTACAAGCTTTTAGGAACTATATTCATCACCCACATACGTAACCTACTCAAAAGAAACAGTAAATCCACCACAATAAGCATTCATGTCCATGACATTTCGAATCTCTCTCATATTGATATTCATCAACCTCCAATACTGGCGAAGTTGCTCTTGCCAAGTATGGAATCTGAAGTGAATATCTCACGGTTGATGCATGTACGAAACATATTAACAAAATAAGATTGTACTATTGAAAAATATAAATTATACATTTCTAATGCGTATAAGAACAAAAACACAAGAATTATTAGGAATGAAACATTGGACACCATTTTATAACAAACTATCACTAAGAGAAGATAAAAACCAGTCTTTACACTAATAAAATGGCTTTAATTACTTATGAGGTGAAAGACGAAGTGTAGTTTAAAGCATGGGCAAAAAAACATGCTGGGCTGCAAAAGCAATTTATACCATCTAAGGAATATAAAAATTATTTGTTGAATTCATATCCTTAAGTAAACAGTTTCATAGGCACATAGACATCCAACTAAAAAGCATTTTAAGGGATATATTAATATCCCTCATGATGCTATATCAATTTTTAACAGACACCACTCTGTATTGCTGTAATTCCCAAACTGGTTTTCTGTAACTATTCGTAGAAAACAAGTTAAATACATTGCAGCTGCTGTTAAAAGTAATACCTGTACTTTGAATCCAGTTAAGTTCAATTGTAGCATAGAAACCGTTTCAAAACTGAGAACTGTTTGTTGAGATAAGACGAGAAAACAAAAGTTATTATCCATCAACGGCATTTTCTTTCTTATCTAGTTTTAGTTTCAGAGATAAATGATACAGTACCAGTTGGAATTCCATGTGAGGAAGATATCCACAGATTATATTGGTTGGGTATTTGCAGACCATGAATGATCATACAAAATTGAAACAGAACAGAGAACACACCTTAACATCAATCACCAGAAATCACAACAGTTGCAACTGCCTTGCTTGAACTGGTGATAGCGATTAGGATCCCGCAGTATGATTTCACGATTTGTGATTTTCGATATAAATTTGAAAGACTCGTGGCAGTCTGTACAGACACGAAGGTTCTTTCCAATCCGAATTGGACCCTGGTGGCCTCCACACTTAATCAGGACAAAAGCAAGTGCCAACTTCTCTGTGTGCCCACATAAATCACTCTCGTTTTCCTCCTCACTAATGTTATTATGACCTCCACCTGATCTATCTGAATCGAAACCCCCCTTCTCCATCTTTTCTTTTAG
Organism: Macleaya cordata; assembly: GCA_002174775.1. Lineage (NCBI taxonomy): Eukaryota > Viridiplantae > Streptophyta > Magnoliopsida > Ranunculales > Papaveraceae > Macleaya > Macleaya cordata. Next base: position 34,743 of record MVGT01000863.1, read on the forward strand.
TGTTTCTAATAGATTGTATATTTTTTTTGAATATGGATTCAAATTGTCCCTAACTGTAAATGTGTATACCTTCCTCTCTACTTCCACCCAACTTCGTGCAGTAACTGGTTTGAGCCCTAACTCTTTCATAAACAGCCTGACCATACTAAAATCCTCCCATCGTCCTGAATCTGCATAGATTCGCGATAAAAGTATATAAACCCCTGCATTATATTGATCATAAGTCAAGGCTTTTTTAGCTGCATTTTCTCCTAATTCTACATTTTTGTATATCCTACAAGAAGAAAGTAGTGCTGCCCATATGAACTCAGATGGCTCAACGGGCATTTTCTCTATAAAACCGAAAGCTTGTTCAAGAAGACCCGAACGTGCATAGAGATCCACCATGCAAGCAAAATGTTTCATCTCAGGCTGAATTTTGTAGTCCCTTTGCATTGAAATATAGAGTTGCAGACCTTCATCAACCAGTTTGCCATGGCTACAAGCCGAAAGTACAGCAATAAAAGAGACCCCATCCGGATTAATACCCGATTTCTTCATCTCATCAAAAGCTTTTAGGGCTTCCTTACCCAAACCATGCATTCCATATCCACTGATCATGGTGGTCCAAGTCACCAAGTTTTTGTTTCTAACATTCTGAAATAGTAATACAGCTGAGTTTAAATCCCCACTCTTAGCATACATATCGATGAGGGCATTATTCTCTACCAAGCTATCTAAATTACTTCTCCTACAAGAACGAACTGCATGACCGTGAATTTCTCTCCCTCGCCGAAGATCTGTGGTTCCTCCACATACTTGCAATACTGATGCAAGCGTAGATGATCTGGGTTCTGTTTTATTCTCATACATCATTTCTCTAAACAGTCTTAACGCGGCCTCGGATGACCCATAGTTCACCTGACCTGTAATTATAGCATTCCAAGAAACAGAATTTCTTTCTCTCATTCGATCAAAAACCCTACTAGAATATATCAAGTTTCTACATTTTGCATACATATCAACAAAAGCAGTCTCAAGGACCACATCATCTGCCTTAAAAATTCCATTTCTAATGGAGAACCCATGAACAGATCTGCCTAAATTAAGCACCATTAACTGTGAACACGCAGCTAAAACACTGGTGAGTGTTATCCGATTTGGTTTTATTCCCTCTCTCAACATCCGTGATAGGAAGTTCACAGATTGATCCCCTAAACCATTGTGAGAAAACCCAGAAACCATGGCAGTCCATAAAACAACATCTCTCTCAGAGATTTCATCAAACAGTTGATAGGAAGCGGAAAAATGACCATAATTAAAGTACAATTCAACAAAACCAGTACTAACAATGATGTCTTGGAGATAACCAGTTTTGATAGCAAAGGCATGGATGTTTTCTCCATGAATTGAAGGTTGGTTAAGTTCAAAACAGAGCTTGAGAAGAGATGGGATGGTGAAGTTATCTGGTAGAAGGCCTTGTTCTTTGAACTGTGTGAAGTTGGTGAGTGCTTTCTCAGGGTGGCCTGAGCTGAGGTGGGTTCTTATGATGGAGTTGAAGGAATAAGAACTTTGGTGTTTGATTAACAACTGCGGTAGCATTAGCAGTGAAAGGAAGCAGGGTATACGAGGAAACCAGTTACCGTTTTGTAACATTCAATAATTTCTTTCGCTAGAATGTATAATTGTGAAATGACCCTTACTCGGACGGAATCATTAACTCTCCATCTTGCAGCCCACGTGATGGTCACATGAGTATGTAAAAGTACCTAAATGCCCTTAATCTAACTCAACCTCTCTTCACCTTGAGTTAACGTCAGTAATGGGACACGTGGAGCAATCCGAGCGAGATTCACGTAGACGGTGCAGATCGGTCTGTAATTTAACCACTACGTGATGCACCTCCTCATCATCTGATTTTTTTTTTTTATAAATCCACCGATCAAACCCACCATTTCACTCCATCTTTTCTTCAACTACACAACATCAACCATCTTTAACTGTTATTTTCTCCTCCATTAAAGTTCTTCACTACTCAACACCAACCATGGGAGGTGGAGAAGGATCATCCAAATCCAAGCCATCCGAGTCATCCGAAATGAGCATTTTGGGCATTTTTTTAAGTTTTTCAAAGTTATTTGCTTCCTTTTTCATGGAAATTGTTTGTTTTTGTGATTTTTTTCGTTAATTTCCATAGAAATAGCTTAAATAAGACTGCATCTTCTTCCTTCTCCATGGATATGTTTAGCCATGGCAGGGTTATTTGTTCAATTATATAGACCAAGTGGGGTTATACGCTGAATGATAACCATTTTT
>MVGT01000853.1:0-46235 GCA_002174775.1 Macleaya cordata
GTGTGATCCTTAACCATAGTCACATTGACATTCGGTTAAATTCATTAACCGTAGGGTGAATTTAGACTTTCACCTTGTGTTGAGCAATCCATGGTAGTGTATCACAATTTGGCATAGTAAGGGGAGAACTATGTCTAGATCATTGGATGCTAGTAAGTTACATACTGGCATTCCTATGTTGCTATGCTGGAACCTTTGCGAGGATGGACCTCGCATATGCGTATGCTTGGTTAAAACCTCGATGCTTCTAGATAGGTGAAGCTTGTGACTGTATGGGAAGTTCGAGTAATGTCAGCTTGGCCAGGTAGACGGCCATTCATGGTTAACTTCTCAGTACTGTGGAGATAGTGAATCCTACTTGTTGAACGAGTGTCGTAGGACACAATGAAGTAACTCGTAGCCTCGGTCAATTGGTCAGCCTAGGGTCCATGAACCTCAAGTGTCCTCAAGGGCTGACGATAGTGCCACAAGGGTATTCGGCATTTGCAGATTACTTCATTACCCATCACTTACTCAAATCAGATGCACCTTATATGGATATGTTCGTAATCATGCGGCATTTTTGTAATATTTTTGAAATATTTTTTTGAAAAACAAACTCACATGAAATAATAGGTTTAATAAAGTATGTACAAACTGACTGTTACTGTAAAATATTCGTTCAAAAGTTTTTAATTTACACCCTGTTTATCGAAAAAATTTCTATAAAATCCTTGTGAAACTAGGCTAAAAGCCGCACAACTTTTGTGCTTGGGTCAAAGTCTAGTTCCAGATGGATTAGTCCAAAATGTTGACGCAATATAGCTTATGCGTTGCCAGTCAGCAAACTTCAGTACACAACACAACTTTTGTAAAATCTCAAAACCAGAACTAATGTAACGACCCGACCCTAGGGTCCATGATCCAAACCCGGTCCACTAGACCCCAAGCTCAGTCCATTAGAAAAAGGTTTACAACTTCCTTTAATATTTTTTTTTATTTTATCTAAAGATTAGAGTTCAACCAATTCTCCGTCCAAGTAACAAAGAATCTATTTAAAACTGGTCTCTACGAATAAATAAATAAAATGGAGAGAGAGAGAGAGAGAGTTTCAACAAGAATTACTTCCTCGTTACCTTCCATTCTCTCCCCAAAAGTTTTCACGAATAAATCCTTGGGTAAAAGTTTCCCAAAGCTCAACATTGGTTCATCAAGTAGTTGAAGAAAAGTTGTATGTTTAAAACCAACACTCTTACCTTAGATGGAATGATGATACTGGAAAAAGGTCTGCAAGTAAATACTAAGTCATCCTTAAAGAAAACCTCAACCTTTAATCCATCAATAATTAAAAGCATTCACGAAATACTCCATAACCAAGTACTTTAAAAGTCAAACCACTCAATAAGAAATCCGTAATCCCATTCCCTGTTTAATGATATTAAGAGATAGTAGTGTTCTTTCGAAGTAGAATAACCTACTCCATGGTCGTAAGACGAGTAATGCTCCTGCGAATCTTCGATCCGCCTGATGTTCTAACTCCTAAATCTGTGGAGAGTAGGAAGGAAAAATAATGAGTTTAACTCAGTAGGATAAACAATAACAACAAGAACATATATATATATGTGTACGTAGCATGTCAATACTCATACCCATTTTCGTTGGACTCCCGTAAAGAAGAATCCAACTGACTCACATTACCTACGACACATATACATGGATAATAATTGGTTTTACCCATTACTTCCATGCTTGAAGATAGTCTAGAACCACTCTTGGATGTCCCGTAAAACAACTCCAAACCACACCACATGCATTCCATGTCTCCACTATCGATACACCTTAGTGTTAAATGGCATTTCACGCTTCAACTATTATCTGCCACGCTTTTTAAGCTTTGTGACAGCAACATTCCATAGCTCATATCATCATAAAAATGTGACCAAAACATCCACAAAATATATATATATATATATATATATATATATATATATATATATAATCCACAACACCACATGATCATCATTGCATATTAACTTGCATAAATCATCATTAAATCATGTACAAACAGCATGCGCAACGCTTATAGATATGCATATAGCAACACATTTCAAAATGTTAAAGCATTCAGCATCAGTTTATAACTAGAAAAGCGTGGTATTTTTGACAGCTTATTCTCTTTACGATTTTTAATTCTTACGGCTGTTACGGGTGCCACCCACGATCTGTAGATCGTCTTCCGCGGGGACCCATCATGGGGTATCACCATAAGGCCGTCATAAAGGCACAAATCATTTAGATATAGATCATGGTTCCTAATTGTTTTTTGTGAAACCGAACAGCAACATATATGTATATAGAGAGCAAGGTCTCAAGTACATATGAAACCAAACAATGCATACATGTAATTACATTTTCCATGTTCATGGGAAACACACTTTTTTTTTTTTTTTTGTAGATGACGATTTTTTTTTTCTGCATATGTATATATATATATATAAACACACATATATATAGCTCCAAGTCGTTGAAAGATAGATCACTTCCACAATAAGGTCAAAACTTGTATTTTAATGTTATACTCACTCACATAAATCATAAAGATAAATGAAACTTAAAACCGACTTCCATCCTACCTTAACCGTGATCCCCTAGGTGGTGATCTCTTCCCTTTTTCTTCTCCTTGGTCTTCCTTCCTCCTCTTTAGCCTAGGTTTTTGGTGGAAGATGGTGGTGTGTTTAGGGATAGTTAGAGAAGAGAGGAAATAGTTTAGAAAGGGAGATAGAGAAATTGGCTAGTCTCTCCCCCTTTTTTTTGTTTCAATGAGAGAATGTGAGAGCAAGAAAGGGAGGGAGAGTAGAGGTCAAACCCTCCCCTCTCTCTCTCTCTCTCTCTCTCTCTCTTTCTCTTTTAACTAATTTTTCCAATCACCTTCCCTCCTTCCTAATTAAGGTTTTTACTCAACTATGGTTTATTTTTCCTCCATTTCAAAATATTATGTAAAGGTGTCCAACATGACCATACAATGTTGAGGTTTCAAGCTACTAGTACTTTACACGTTCATCAAAAATGGATACTAAGGTTAATATTTTTCACCATGTGTTTAATCCAAATTTGGTGAACAAATCTTTCTAATTTTTGGTGTCAATCATAGATATTAGGTAAGTCTTAGGGAATATACTAGTTTAAATTATATTAGGTTTGTTTCTCTAGTGTGCAAATCAATTATGGCATATATGTATGCCGATTTTGGAACATCTAAAAATCTTGATTCCTAAACGAATCCAATGGTTGGCATCAAATGAATTCAAATTTTGAATTCCTTTCCTAACTTAAATGTTATACTAGCTTGGTAATTATTCTTTGACATTTTGGTCACATGCTAACCAAATATATAAATATATGTTTATATATATCTAAATTTATATGTGCATATATATTCATTTATAACATGAATATCTTCATTGCATGCATGCAATTTATTTTAGGAAATCAAGGTATGTATTAAGAGAGAGATTGGATTGATTCTCTCTCTCTAACTCTAATGCCCCCAACCTATGGGGCCTATTCTATTATTAATTCTTGCATGCAGTATACTTAGTGTGATCCTAAACAGAATATTTTTCAATGTATTTAAATCCTCCCATGAATATGTAAATAAATATATTCATATCTATATCTAGATATCAAGTCAACATATTTTCACATGAAATAATGATTTCCACTCATAATAAGCACTAATGATGTCAACAAATTTCACATGGAATAATGGCTACTAATGATATCAACAAATTTCACATGAAATAATAATTTCAACTCAACATAACTACTAATATTAATTGTCTAAACACATGCGAAGTAATTTTATGCATGCATGCAAAACGTGTACGTAGGCAAGGGACTCGTTAATTCCACCCCGATGGAAATTAACAAGTGGGTTTTTGACACCCAACACACAGATTAGTCCAAAGTTTTCGGACTATACTCGACCCATGGGCCTGGGCCCATCTTCTCCATTTCACAAAATGAGGAAAAATTCTTGGGTATTACAACCAAACACATCAAAAAATATGAAATTTAAACACTAAAGTCTCTGGATGTTACAAATCCAGTGGTATAAGCGGAAACTTATTCCAATTTATAAAACCTTATTAAACGATCTAAAAACTAACTACTGGTCAGAAGTTCCAACATACTATTTTGATCCAAAAATTAATAAATAAAAGCATAAAATGTTCTCGGCATGTCCAAGGAACAAACCGCACCCTTATTTAAGTTTGTAAACTAATATAAGTACTTTGAAGACCTACCTAGTCTTCTCCTCCTCTAGCACGATGCAAAACTCGGTCACTAGTGCTCCTTTCACTGATCTATGAAATATGTAACGATAGGGGTGAGCTTGTACTCAGTAGGGAAATCATTGAACAACCTTTCATAGTACATAAAATAATATATGCAAATAACTTCAAAAACAACACAATATATTACCGATTTCACCATGAATGATTTATGGTTTTTAATCCATAGATTTTATATCCGTCATACGTCGTACGATCTTCTATAGGAATCCCACACTTTGGTGGATGTAGTTTGGGATTACCTATCAAACCACAACGCTACAAGTAGCCATCTAATATTTTCTTATTAGATCTTTATTAGAGTATTTAATTTATTTGCATACAACTTCATCGAGTAAAACATCATGAAAACAAATTATAGCATGCAAATCTTTATGCGATTAACTTCATAGAAAAACCCTCTATGAACATGCATCAAAATAAGGCATAGATATATATAAGATACTACTTACAATAACCCGCATTTTTCCCCTACCTTTTCACTATGATGCTTGTCGGATCTATACTCCAACGATGAAGATCAAACCACCAACTATGCTCCTATGCATCTGGGTTTTTCCTTTGAGTTCTTCTCTAAGTTTTTGTTGAAGAAAAGGCCTCCAAGAGACACCTAGGGCTAGACGTTCCCCCTCCTCTCTCTCTCTTTTTTTTTTTGAAACAAAGCTCTCTAAAATAGAGAAAATAGAGGGATCGGCTATGCTATAATCGATCCTATCCTCTCTCTCTCTCTCTCTCTCTCTCTCTCTCTCCTAGATTTCCCTATTTTGGAAATTTCTTAAAATCTAACCTCTCCAATTAGTTAAATATTTCCACTAACCAAAATAGTTAAAATTTAAGTAATCTTGGCAAGGTGGGATCGACTCCCTTCTGGGCTAATCGGCTAGGGTTTTGTATGTTGGATGGTGGTGATGATTTAGATACCTCACATCCAACGGTCTATATAGATCTCCAAAATTTGAGGATCTTTTTATTGTCTTAATTACTAGTTTTAGAATATTTTTAGCTATCTAAATATCTAGAAAATATAATGGAAGGAAAAATTAGCATAATGGTCATATGGTGGGATCGAGATCTAAACTATAGTGTAGGTTGATCCTTATCATGTGGGGGTTCTATAGTGTGCAATATAACCTACTAAAACTTGTGGGAACTGTAGACGCCAAATTTTTGCACACCTCGGAAAATACCCGTTTTGGCTGCACCTCGGTTTACGTGCAAAATTTAAAAAAAAATTGCTTTAATGTGACCAAGCAGGCTCCACTCCACTCGTCCAAAATTCGGCCCAAGATCGGAACAAGAAGAGAACTAAATCTCGAGGAACCCTGAACTCAGAATTGAACCGGTTCAGTCAAGGAACCGTAGGATTTTTTCGGTTCTAATCCTTGGGCGTCGCCACGTGTCGCGGCGGGATTGGCCCACCCCATTTTTTCCCAAATCAATTATTTTTTGTCAAAAATTAGCTCTTAAAAGAATTTTGTTTAAAAATCAAATTTCAAAATGGTGGGACCCATTTCCATTTTTATAAGGAAAACATGTTAAAAAAAAAAAGACAACCTCACGACAGCATGGGGAGAACACTTTTGGTGTTCCCTCCATGCTCCCCACGCATGTGGTGGGATGTGCCAAGGGAGCACATAAAATGAGAGAACAGGTCGAGAGATTGGGGGGGAGACTCGAGGAGGAGTGAGAGAGAAACTGAGAGAGAGAGTCATGAAGAGGGGACTGTTAGAGAGAAAAATGGAGAGGGAGAGAGCTGTGGAGTGAAGAGGGGAGTTTTAGGGAGAGAACTAAGAGGAGGATCGAATTGAGAGACTGGAGAAAAAAAACTGAGAGAAAGAGCAACTGAGATAGAGAGTTCCGGGTAGAGAGAAAAGGAGAATAGGACGTTGGGAGAGAGAGTCCAGGGGGGAGAAGAAGAGTGATCGAGGAGGAGAAACAGAGAGAGAGAGGCCGAGAGTTTGAGAGAAGCAGAGGAGGAAGACAGCAGCAGCTGCTGCTGTCATCGTAAAAAAAAAGAAGAGGAGAAGAAGGGGAAGAAGAAGAGAGAAGAAGAGGAGAAGAAGGAGAGGAAGAAGAGAGAAGAAGGGGAGAGGAAGAAAAGAGAGAAGAAGAAAAAAAAAACTCGTTTGCTAGCAGACGTCTGGAGAAGAAGGAGGGAGGAAGAGAGAGAAAAGAAAAAAGAAAAAGAAAAACAGGAAAAAAACAAAAAACAAAAAAAATGTTTTTTTTAAAAAGGAAGAAAAAATAAGAAAAAAAATAGAAAAAAAGGTTTTAAAAAAAAAAAATTATTATTTTTTTTAGTTATTTGTACTTTTTCATTCCAAAAAAAAAACAGAAAAAAGGTTTTAAAAAAAAAATTCTTTTTTTTTAGTTATTTGTACTTTTTCATTCCTTTTCCTCCCTTTCATTAATTGCAAAACAGTTTTGCAAGAAAAAAATAGTTTTAGTTTATTTATTTATTTATTTATTTATTTTCATTCCTTTTTCTCTCACATGTTATTTTTAAAAACAGTCTTGCCAAGCATCACTAGAGTTTTGGTTCTCTCCACTTGGACATGGAGTGGGGCCCACCTGTCGCCTCCACTACACATCGGAACGTAAAGGGGAGATATTTCTTGCAATCGGGTCGACGGGCTCATGCCGACTAGGTGATAATCCCTGCCTCATCTTTTGCTTTATTCTATTGTTGAGTTTACATCCCATGTGATGTAGGGTGCTTTAATGATTCAATGAAATTTTGCATGCAATTTTGACAATAAAAATGTGGCAGATGTAAATTTCATTTCATGTTATTTTTAGCATGTATTACGTGATATATGTTAGTTTTGCATGAAATAGTTAATGACATACATGCATGCCACATGATTTTTACGTGAACATGGGTTAAAATCTTCGCATTAAATGTTTTGCATGATGGATTTTATATAAAATTGATACATGCGTGAAATAAACAACCATGTGACAACGAGGTATTTTTCATATAGAGCGTGGTACATCTTTTACCACATGAGTTAGTATCACCGTTTTGCCACGTTTAATATGATTGATATCGTGCTTGCGACTTCATCGTTTTTTTGCAAATGCATTTTTGCCAAATGAGCCTAACTTGCACTCCCATCCTTGTGCTTAAAGTTTTGAATCATAAGTTGCTTTAATTCGCTTGTTTACTGATTTCAAGTAATTAGTGACTTATATCTGTGTTTAAATTATTTTGCCAGCTTTAGATTGAAACACTCAATAAGCCTCTGAATAAGCTATTTTGGGCCTGTGGGCCCGTCCCTTCGTGCTCTCTATCGGCTGCTATGAGCTTAACGGTTCATTTCTTGAGCTTCGGCCTAAGGGCCCGCCTCCATGCCAGGCCCACGGGCCTAGATCCAGTTTTCCAAGGCCCAAAGCCCATCACCATCACTCGGGCCATTAGAGCCTATCCCCGTCCTTGTGGGTCCAAGGACCCACATCCACTCATGTTGGGCCCAATGGCCCGATAACTTGCCAAACCCTAAAAAAAAACAATTATAAAGATTAAGGTCTCTATCTTAGTTCACCCTAGGGTTAGGCTTTGCGTGCTTGTAGCTTTAGGTTGCATTAGCCTAGGATTGTGTGTTGTTTTCGAGGGTGCATAGGGTATCACTCGATATGAAATTCCTATTTTACCCTCATCTTTGTACACATGTCATTTTCCAGATGCATCACATTTAGCTTAGAGGTCTTCATACATATAGAGTTAGGGTCATCCTTAATCAGATTAGGAATCTTTAGATACCTTCGTGCGGTACTATAGCATAGGACATGCATAATTCGCGTCTCACCGACGATCGCACTTTCTCGGGCACACGTACAAGGTGTGATCCCCAATTCGTCCCCAGGTACGTCCTATATTGGACGTGACCCATCTTTCAAATTCACGCCTAAGGGCTGAATCTGCTCGTCGTCGTCTTTGAGATTCATGCCGATGGGCTGAATCTGCTTATCATCGTCTTTGTGACTCTCTGCTTTTGTCGTCTTTGAGAGTCTCTGCATTCGTCGTCATTGAGATTTATGCCTACGGGATGAATCTGCTTACCATCCGCCTTCGAGATTCTCCGCTTCGTCATCTTGGAGATTCTATACTATCGTCGTCTTTGAGGTTCAAGCCTAAGGGTTGAACCTGCCTACCGTCGCCTTCGGGACACTCTACTTTCGTCGTCTTTGAGAGTCCCAACATTCGTCTTCTTTCAGATTCATGCCCCGTAGCATCAATGAATCTGTTCGTCGTCTTATTTCAGATTCATGCCCCGTAGCGTCAATGAATCTGCTTATCATCTTCTTTCAGATTCACGCCCCGTAGCGTCCATAAATCTGTTTTCGTCATCTTTTAGATTCACGCCCCGTAGCGTCAATGGATCTGCTTTTCGTCATCCTTCAGATTCACGCCCCGTAGCATCAATGAATCTGCTCATCGTCTCCTTTCAGATCCACGCCCCGTAGCATCAATGGATCTGCTTTTCGTCATCCTTCAGATTCATGCCCTGTAGCGTCAATGAATCTGCTCATCGTCTCCTTTCAGATTCACGCCCCGTAGCGTCAATGAATCTATTTTCGTCACCTTTGTCTGTGCGTGGATATAAAGTACGTCCACGTCACTTGGTTCTCGTCGTCTTTGGGCACATCCTATATTGGATGTGATCCCTCAGTGTATGGTGCATACAACACCATATCACATGGTTGAGTGTACGTGTACACATTGCACGTATCACACCCCTTGTTTGCGCATGGATACAAAGTACATCCATGTCACTGTGCTCTTAGCACACAGGCCTACCAATGGCACGCGTTGCTTCCTTTGCTGCATTCAGACAGATGGATGTATGCATCTTTCGCCCGAGAACTATTTGATCATGACACGTAGATTTAAGGGGCTTACTTACCGTTGTGCAGTTGTTTTTGTGTATGTAGCATAACTTAGTATCGATCATATATTTCCCTAAAAGTTTTTAATCGCGAAGTAGAGGCCGTCCTCACGGACGGGCGGTTGTTGGGTCCCTAACACCTTCCCTACGCCAAATTCATGTGTCCAATTTCCAAACAATGGAATTTCAAAAAATGTACCCACTGGGTCGTACACGCGCACAAGAGTATTTCGTGTGCATTTTTTAACAAAAAGGGTGGTTGTATTTCAAAAGAGGCACCTTCCAGGTCACACGCGTGTAAGAGTATGCACGTGTCCCTAAGGGGTCGTGTGAGCTGAAATTCACCTGCAATCTAAACTCCATTTTTGGGGCATGCGAGGTAATCAAGGCCCACATGAAATCTGTTCAAGAACAAATCGGATTACATACTGCTGATAGGGATCAACCAGCTGTACACAGAATCTTGTCCCGAGCAGCAGAGTATTCCAAGTGTTCACATGATCTCCGAGGACTTAGAGTTTGACGACACGGCAACCTCAAGCTTGAGAAGGATGACTGCCGATGAGTACATAGCATCGAAGACTCAATGGGCAAATGCAAAAGAATATCGTGCAGCCTTCAAACCTCTGAGCAAAAAGAGGGCAGGTGAAGAATACCGCAAATATCTCCCTCCAAGCAAGAAGAGAATGACAACAGTGCAATTTCAAGCACGCCTTCAGCCGGTTCGAAAGAAAGAGATCGCATCGAGAGCAGAGTGCCTTATCACACAGGTAACAGAAGCGTCTCCTCAAAGAATCAATAACCAGGCAGACATTGACCCCGAAAGGTCAAAAGGAGAATCGCCTGAAAGCCTCGTAGGTACACAATGGGTCCATATGATCTCTGAAGATATGGACCTTCAACCTTATCTCTTTGTCTGTTCTATTAATGATGATACTGCTGTCGATACTAACCATTTTGTAGGTAAGTCTCCTGGTGACACAACATCTGGCACCAAAAAAAAACAACCTGATTCAATCGGAAGAAGGGGCATCCTCGTCTGAAGAGGAAGAAGCGTGGTCCCCAACAGATTTTGTTTCCGCTTTGAGTTTTCCACTATTTTCAAAAAATCAAAAAATCAAAATATTTTCAAAAACTACAAAAAAATTGAAAATTCAAAAAACCAAAAAGATGTTTTGTGCATAAATGATTTTGAAGAGGCAATATGTGACCTCGAAATTGGCAATGAATATGAATACGAGCCCGAAGAAGACGACTGGGTCGCCATCTAGGAGGAAATGCTGGAGAAGATCCAGGAGTTGCTTGATCGTCGTGAAGACAGGTCACCATCAACTGAGGAAGAATCTGAATTGATAAACCTGAACTCTGAAGACCAACCTCAGTTGGTGAAGATTGGTACCACCTTGTTTCCAGATGAACGAGAGGCTATGATTGAGTTGCTTAAGGAATACAATGATATCTTTGCTTGGTCATATGAGGACATACCAGGACTAGACGCTGAAATGGTGGTTCACAGGCTACCTACTTATCCTGATGCTAAACCAATTAAACAAAAACTCAGAAGATTGAGACCTGAATGGACAGTGAAGATCAAAGAAGAAATCTCCAAGCAGTTGGATGCAAAGTTCCTAGTCCTAGTTACATATACAGATTGGTTAGCTAACATTGTGCCAGTACCCAAGAAAGATGGAAAATTCCAATGTGCATTGATTACAGGAACCTCAACAAGGCGAGTCCGAAAGATGACTTCCCATTTCCACACATTGACATACTAGTCGACAATGCCGCTGGCCACGGTTTGTTGTCTTTTATGGATGGGTTCTCCGGATACAATCAGATCAAGATGGCAGAAGAGGACATGGCGAAGACATCGTTCATTACACCTTAGGGAATATACTGCTACAAAGTAATGCCGTTTGGACTTAAGAACGCTAGAGCTACTTACCAGAGGGCTATGACCACTCTCTTCCACGACATGATCCACAAGGAATTGGAGGTTTACGTGGATGACATGATTGCCAAATCAGAAAGAAGAGAGGATCACATCAAGGACTTGACCAAGCTCTTCAAGCGTCTAAGGAAATTCAAGCTAAGGCTCAACCATAGTAAATGTGTATTCGGGGTTAAATCAGGGAAATCATTAGGATTCATCGTCAGCCACAGAGGGATCGAAGTTGATCCAGCCAAAGTGAAGGCCATTGCAGACATGCCTCCACCTCGCAACGAAAAAGAGATTCGTGGGTTTCTGGGAAAGATTCAGTACATCAGCAGATTCATAGCTCAACTCACGCCTATTTGTGAGCCCATCTTCAAATTGCTAAGAAAAGATGTTCCCAAAAAATGGAATGAAGTTTGCCAGAAGGCATTCGACAGAATTAAAGATTACCTGCTGGGCCCTCCTGTACTGGTCCAGCCTGTCCCGGGAAAACCTTTGATCCTATACATCTCTGTTACTGACACTGCAGTGGGAGCAGCTCTAGGGCAATATCATGAAGATAGCGGTAAAGAAAGAGCCATTTACTACATCAGCAAGACTTTATCTGGATATGAGGTAAAATACACACCTTTAGAGAAGACTTGCTTCGCGTTGGCGTGGGCCGCGAAAAGGCTCAGACATTACATGCTGTCACACTCAATCCAGTTGCTCGCATGGATGGATCCAATCAAATATTTGTTTGAGAAGCCAGCGTTATCTGGGAGAACTGCTAAATGGTAGTTGCTTTTGTCAGAATTCGACATAACTTATGTCACACAAAAGTCCATAAAAGGAAGAGCAGTAGCTGACCATCTTGCCGCCCATCCACTTCCAGATAAAACAACAGTGGTAATAGAGTTCCCTGATGAGTACATATTGGCAACAGAACCAGAAGAGTTAGAAGAAGATGCACCTTAGAAAATGTACTTCGACGGAGCCCACAACAAGATAGGCAGAGGAATAGGGGCCATGCTAGTGTCCCCCGAAGGAGTCAGAACGCCTATTGCCATCAGATTGGGGTTGCATTGCACAAACAACATAGCAGAGTACGAGGCTTGCATCGCCGGTCTAAAAGCAGCTCTTACCCTCTCAGTTAAAAGGTTGATGGTTTATGGTGATTCTCTATTAATCATCAAACAGGTTCAAGGTAAGTGGAAGCTAAAAAACAAACAGTTGATTCCTTATCATGAATATCTGCTAAAATTGGTCGAGGAGTTCGATGAGGTCGAGTTCCATCATATATTCAGAAATAAGAACTACTGCACCAATGCCTTAGCAGTATTGTCATCCTGGCTTACCATTCCTGAAGGAGCTACGGTTCGACCAATTGAGGTGATTCAGAGGGACGAGCCTGCGCATTGTTATCAAGTGAATAAGTTCGAAGAAGAGGAGCCTAGTGAGCCTTGGTATGCAGATATTAAAAGATTCTTGGAGACCCAAGAATATCCAGAAGGCGCAACCAGGAGAGATCGACGGTTCATTAGATCGTGGGCCTCAGGGTTTGCTCTATGTGGAGGTCATATATTCAAGAAATCCTTTGATAATACACTGCTAAGATGCGTAGACAAAGATGAAGCACTGAATATTCTGGAAGAAGTCCATGCTGGAGTATGTGGTCCACACATGAGTGGTCGAATGTTGGCTAAAAAGATCCGCAGGTATGGGTACTACTGGCGAACAATGGATACTGACTGTGAAAAGTTCGTCAGAAAATGTCATGAATGCCAGATACACAGAGATCTGATCCATGTTCCTCCGGCAAACCTAAACTGTCTGACGTCGCCTTGGCATTTTTCAACATGGGGGATCGATGTGATAGACAAGATACGCCCATCTTCATCAAATGGACATGACCACATCATCGTCGCAATCGACCATTTTACAAAATGGGTAGAAGCGATCTCGTGTAAGAGTATCAAGTTGGCCCCCACTGCGAAGTTCATCCAAAATCACATCATCTGCAGATATGGAGTGCCTCACGAAATCATCTAAGATAATGGTCCAAACTTCATCGGTTCTGAGGTACGCCATTTGTTTGACAAATCTAGGATCCAGTACCACAACTCGTCACCTCACAGGCCGCAAACTAATGGTGCGGTGGAGGCTGCCAACAAGACATTAGTCAAGATCCTGAAAAAGATGATTGTAACTTATAAGGACTGGAGCGACAAGTTGCCCTATGCGTTATGGGCCAATCGCACCTCAATTCGAACGCCAACAGGGGTGACACCATTCTCCCTTGTATACGGAATGGAGGTCGTGCTTCTAATTGAAACAGAAATTCCAACTCTCAGGGTTCTAATGGAAGGAACCGAGGATGAAGCCGATTGGATCCAGTCTCGGGTAGACGCTTTGAACTGCATTGATGAGAAAAGGATGGACGCAGCATGTCATGCACAGTCTTACCAACAAAGGATAGCTCGCAGCTTTAACAAGAAAGTCCGACCAAGAAACTTGAGTGTAGGAGACCTTGTGCTCAAAGAAATCAGGCTCGTAGATCATTCTAACGCAAGGGGCAAATTCAAACCTAATTGGGAAGGTCCCTACATCATTAAGAACATCATTCCAGGGATGGCTGTCCGATTAACAGATCTTGATGGGATTGAGCATCAAAGGCCTACAAATGCGGACCAACTCAAGAAGTACTACGCTTGAGGTAACCACTCGACTCTTAGACTAGGGGCAAGTGAAGCCGACAGAGGTCCAAAAATGAGGTATTTCTTTGGCCGATATCGAAATTTCCAAAGAGAACCTAGTTGAAACTTCATTGTCGCTAGAAAACGAGTTTGAGCCTAAGCCTTTCCTTTGTACATGGCAAATGATCCCCTCTTAAAATCAGAGAAATTTTATCTTCTCGTTTGTACATGTGTTTCCGCCCTAGGGGCAACAATATCCAAAAATCCAAAAAAATCAAATATCAAAAAACCCCAAAAAACACAATAGAAAGCCCAAATAGATCCAAAAAAAAATCCAAAAAATTTAAAAAAATTGAAAAAATTGAAAAACCAAAAATCCAAAAAAAAATAGAAAATCCAAAAAAAGCAAAGCAATGAAATACTCACAAGTCCTAAGTTAAACAAGGGGCAGTAGTAAAAAGAGGGGAAACCTTGGAAAGTCAGACTCTTCAATTCTTTGAGCCTTTATTCCTTCTTTGTAGCCAACCTAAGCCACGCTACAACCTAAAAGACCTCATAGACCCTGTGAGCGACACGAGTCTTTGGTCAACGGGAAGGATGGTGGACCTCCAAAAAATGAAGAAGATAAAAAATTCAAGAATAGAATTCGTAGTCAGAGAAACAAAGACTTGAGAAAATTTGATCCGCATTTGTGAGCTTTGAAGTGCAACACCCTCAGAGTCAGAGCACTAGTCGGCAGACACAATTAAAAGAGTAAGCTACAACATGGGTAAATGTGCAGACATTCTTCATCCAGAACAGCGTGACTTCCCAATGGTAACAATATCAATGTTGGACCCAAGTCTCTAGATAAGTAGGCACCCGTCGGATCCAATGAGCGAAGTCAGAGGATAAAGGGTGAAGCAATACAAGGTCAACCAAAGAAAGTGGCGACATGTCGACGTGACTTTTGCTATTCGGGCGAGTATTCATAATCGTTTCTAAGCTAAGGGGTCTAATTGCCCTGTTTCTTCACTTTTTCAAAAAATATTTTTAAAAGAAAAAAAAAAAACCCTTGTCCGGTGGGGAGCCTATGAGGATAAATCTAAGACGCTAGGGGAATGCTTTGTATGGCTCTGGTTTAGGTATCTGAGGCAAAAAATCCCCAAAGGATAAGAGGGGTTTACAAAATATCGCGCGTCTGTCGTATCAGTTTCAGAAAAAAAAAAAAATTTCAAAAGACGCGTATGTCTTGTTTTTGAAATCTTGTTTGGCAGGAAGCCTATGAGGAAGAATCTAGGATGCTAGGGGCATGTTTTACATGACTCTAGTTTAGGCATCTGAGGCAAATTTCACAAAGGATAATGCATGAAGGGTCACAATAGTTGGCATTTGGAGGTCGTCTACTTTGGCGCAATTGATGGGTTTGTTGAACACTAAATGATGAATAAACTGCAAAGGCATATGAGGAAGCCACGATCAATCCTGTTCGTTTCCTCCTTGTGCGTCAGCAGCATCGTTTGTAGGTGCTAAAGTGAGGAAAGATGCACGCTATGGACGATAGCCCTCCACCCGTATGGGATTCTCCACCGGAAGGATAGGTGGTTCAACCAAAGGTCACAAATGCCAAGAGCGAGCGGTGGCAATAATGACGCAACAGGTGACGGGAGCAGGACCAAAGAAATGACCAGAAAGATCAGGCACAGGCTGATTAATCCCGTATTGCCTAAGGATGAAAAGCGGGCAGTAAAAGGTCCTCTGTGTGAAGCTCAAGATCGACACGATGGTGTGCCCATATGTGTTCAGAAACTCCAAACGCACGGGCCAATAGTGAAGATGCCAGTAAATAGCCCTGTTGGATAGATGCTGCAGCCAGCCTATTGTATCTTCCCATTGGCGCTCATGATAGCCACGCTCCTGGTGAACTCTGATCACATTCAAAGTTGACACACGATTTCTGATGGCGCTGCTAAGCTGCAGGTGCTCTATAAGCCATATCTAGAAAAGAACCAGCAAGCTTTAATATCTCAACAGTGATGAAGAGTGCACACGAAAACGGGTGCAAGAACATATTCAACGGGAGAAATGATACATCCAGTTCATCTCTCAGTTTTCAGTCAGTCAAACAAGATCAATGAAGAAGATAAAGTGTTGATACAATTGAGTAGTGTAAAAACCCTAGCACGACGCACGAGTCCCTCAGCGATGATCAAGCAAGAGATCTCCCCTAGCCATCTGGGTAAATTAAAAATTGCTAAAATGGATCTTTCAAAAGGAAAAATGATCTAGTTTTCAAAACCATCTTTCAGACCTTACACAACTCGGCAAAATGCTAAAGAATTGCGGACCACTCCTCGCCATGGCAAAGTTGGCAGGAGCATGCATGTCCAGCGACCGTCCGACCAAGGACAACAATACAACATAAATCTAAACACAATCGTAAGGGCCGAACTAGCTCGGAAGCAGACCGGCGAAATTCGTGCCCAGCTCCGGCTGACTACGAATGGTTAGCCGAATTCACAACCTAGATCATTGGACATTAATGTTTGACCATTTCATTGGTGCATGAAAATCAGGCATCGTCGGCCTCGCCATTCGACCGCAACCGGTCTCTGGCGAGGAGGGGCATCTGTAAATGCCAAATTTTTGCACACCTCGGAAAATACCCGTTTTGGCAACACCTCAGTTTACGTGCGAAATTTAACAAAAAATTGCTTTAATGTGACCAAGCAGGCTCCACTCCACTCGTCCAAAATTCGACCCAAGATCAGAACAAGAAGAGAACCAAATCTCGAGGAACCCTGAACTCAGAATTGAACCGGTTCAGTCGAGGAACCATAGGATTTTTTCGGTTCTAATCCTTGGGCGTCGCCACGTGTCTCGACGGGATCGGCCCACCCCATTTTTTCCCAAATTAATTATTTTTTGTCAAAAATTAGCTCTTAAAAGAATTTTGTTTAAAAATCAAATTTCAAAATGGTGGGACTCATTTCCATTTTTATAAGGAAACCATGTTAAAAAAAAAAAAAAAGACAACCTCACGGCAGCATAAGGAGAACACTTTTTGTGTTCCCTCCATGCTCCCCACGCATGTAGTGGGATGTACCAAGGGAGCACATAAAATGAGAGAACATGTCGAGAGATTGGGGGGAGACTTGACGAGGAGTGAGAGAGAAATAGAGAGAGAGAGTCGTGAAGAGGGGACTGTTAGAGAGAAAAACGAAGAAGGAGAGAGATGTGGAGTGAAGAGGGGAGTTTTAGGGAGAGAACTGAGAGGAGGATCGAATTGAGAGACTGGAGAAAAAAAACTGAGAGAGAGAGCAACTGAGATAGAGAGTTCAGGGTATAGAGAGAAGGAGAAGAGGAAGTTGGGAGAGCGATTCCAGGGGGAGAGGAAGAGTGATCGAGGAGGAGAAACAGAGAGAGAGAGAGGCCGAGAGTTCGAGAGAAGCAGAGGAGGAAGACAGCAGCAACTGCTGCTGTCATCGTAAAAAAAAAGAAGAGAAGATCGTCTGTAACAAACGCAGGGAAGAAGAAGAAGAGGAGAAGAAGGGGAGGAAGAAGAGAGAAGAAGAGGAGAAGAAGGGGAGGAAGAAGGGGAGGAAGAAGAGAGAAGAAGAGGAGAGGAAGAAAGGAGAGAAGAAGAAAAAAAAAGAAAAAAAAAACTCTTCTGCTAGCAGACGTCTGGAGAAGAAAGAGGGAGGAAGAGAGAGAAAAGGAAAAAGAAAAAGAGAAAAAAGAAAAACAGGAAAAAAACAAAAAACAAAAACAAAAAAAATGATTTTTTTAAAAAGGAAGAAAAAACAACAAAAAAAAACAGAAAAAAAAGGTTTAAAAAAAAAATTATTTTTTTAGTTATTTGTACTTTTTCGTTCAAAAAAAAACAGAAACAAAGGTTTTAAAAAAAAATTCTTTTTTTTTAGTTATTTGTACTTTTTCATTCCTTTTCCACCCTTTCATTAATTGCAAAAACAGTTTTGCAAAAAAAAAAAGTTTTAGTTTATTTATATTTATATTTTTTTTTCATTCCTTTTTCTCTCACATGTTATTTGTAAAAACAGACTTGCCAAGCATCCCTAGAGTTTTGGTTCTCTCCACTTGGACACGGAGTAGGGCCCACTTGTCGCCTCCACCACACATCGGAACGTAAAGGGGCGAGATTTCTTGCAATCGGGTCGACGGGCTCATACCGACTAGGTGATAATCCCTGCCTCATCTTTTGCTTTATTCCATTGTTGAGTTTACATCCCATGTGATGAAGTGATGATGTAACGGTGCTTTAATGATTCAATGAAATTTTGCATGCAATTTTGACAATAAAAATGTGGCAGATGTAAATTTCATTTCATGTGTTTTTTTGCATGTATTACGTGATATATGTTAGTTTTGCATGAAATAGTTAATGACATACATGCATGCTACATGATGTTTACGTGAACATGGGTTAAAATCTTCGCATTAAATGTTTTGCATGATGGATTTTATATAAAATTGATACATGCGTGAAATAAACAACCATATGACAACGAGGTATTTTTCATATAGAGCGTGGTACATCTTTTACCACATGAGTTAGTATCACCGTTTTGCCACGTTTAATATGATTGATATCGTGCTTGCGACTTCATCGTTTTTTTGCAAATGCATTTTTGCCAAATGAGCCTAACTTGCACTCCCATCCTTGTGCTTAAAGTTTTGAATCATAAGTTGCTTTAATTCGCTTGTTTACTGATTTCAAGTAATTAGTGACTTATATCTTTGTTTTAATTATTTTGCCAGCTTTAGATTGAAACACTCAATAAGCCTCTGAATAAGCTATTTTGGGCCTGTGGGCTCTCTATCGGCTGCTATGAGCTTAATAGTTCATTTCTTGAGCTTGGGCCTAAGGGCCCGCATCCATGCCAGGCCCACGGGCCTAGATCCAATTTTCCAGGGCCTAAAGCCCATCACCATCACTTGGGCCATTAGAGCCTATCCCCTTCCTTGTGGGTCCAAGGACCCACATCCACTCATGTTGGGCCCAAGGGCCCGATAACTTGCCAAACCCTAAAAACAAACAATAATAGAGATTAAGATCTCTACCTTAGTTCACCTTAGGGTTAGGCTTTGCGTGCTTGTAGCTTTAGGTTGCATTAGCCTAGGATTGTGTGTTGTTTTCGAGGGCCCGTGCAGTACTAGAGCATAGGACATGCATCATTCGCGTCTCACCGACAAGGTGTGATCCCCAATTCGTCCCCAGGTACGTCCTATATTGGACGTGACCCATCTTTCAGATTCACGCCTAAGGGCTGAATCTGCTCGTCGTCGTCTTTGAGATTCATGCCTACGGGCTGAATCTGCTTATCATCGTCTTTGTGACTCTCTGCTTTTGTCGTCTTTGTGAGTCTCTGCATTCGTCGTCGTTGAGATTTATGCCTACGGGATGAATCTGCTTACCATCCGCCTTCGAGATTCTCCGCTTTCGTCGTCTTGGAGATTCTATACTATCCTCGTCTTTGAGGTTCACGCCTAAGGGCTGAACCTGCCTGCCGTCGCCTTCGGGACACTCTACTTTCGTTGTCTTTGAGAGTCCCAATATTCGTCTTCTTTCAGATTCATGCCCCGTAGCGTTAATGAATCTGTTTGCCATCTTCTTTCAGATTCACGCCTCGTAGCGTCAATAAATCTGCTTATCGTCTTCTTTCAGATTCATGCCCCGTAGCGTCCATGAATCTGTTTTCGTCATCTTTCAGATTCATGCCTCGTAGCGTCAATGGATCTGCTTTTCGTCATCCTTCAGATTCACGCCCCGTAGCGTCAATGAATCTGCTCATCGTCTCCTTTCAAATCCACACCCCGTAGCGTCAATGGATCTGCTTTTCGTCATCCTTCAGATTTATGCCCCGTAGCATCAATGAATCTGTTCATCGTCTCCTTTCAGATTCACGCCCCGTAGCGTCAATGAATCTGCTTTCGTCGTCTTTCAGATTCACGCCCCGTAGCGTCAATGAATCTGCTTTCATCATCCTTCAGATTCACGCCCCGTAGCGTCAATGAATCTGCTTTCGTCATCCTTCAGATCACGCCCCGTAGTGTCAATGAATCTGCTTTCGTCGTCTTTCAGATTCACGCCCCGTAGCGTTAATGAATCTGCTTTCGTCATCTTTCAGATTGACGCCCCGTAGCGTCAATGAATCTGCTTTCGTCATCCTTTAGATTCACGCCCCGTAGCGTCAATGAATCTGCTTTCTTCGTCTTTCAGATTCAAGCCAGCGTCAATGAATCTATTTTCGTCACCTTTGTCTGTGCGTAGATACAAAGTACGTCCACGTCACTTGCTTCTCGTCGTCTTTGGGCACATCTTATGTTGGATGTGATCCCTCAGTGTATGGTGCATACAACACCATATCACATGTTTGAGTGTATGTGTACACATTGCACGTATCACACCCCTTGTTTGCACGTGGATACAAAGTACGTCCATTTCACTGTGCTCTTAGCACGCAGGCCTACCGATGGCACGCGTTGCTTCCTTTGCTGCATTCAGACAGATGGATGTATGCATCTTTCGCCCCAGAACTATTTGATCATGACACGTAGATTTAGGGGGCTTAGTTACCGTAGTGCAGTTGTTTATGTGTATGTAGCATAACTTAGTATCGATCATATATTTCCCTAAAAGTCTTTAATCGTGAAGTAAAGGCCGTCCTCATGGACGGGCGGTTGTTGGGTGCCTAACACCTTCCTAACCCGTACCTAGATCCCCTTATCCATTATCTCTGTACCGCAGACCATCTACTTTGGACTATCACTATGGTTTTCTCAGAAAATTAGATTTAGGTCGATTTTCCAAAATCTCGGGTCCTGATTCCCATAAATTAGGTGGCGACTCCTTACATATCACATTCATACCCCTTCTGAGGTAGGCGAATCCAACTTATGCGTCTCGCGCGCGCGAGTCTCTCTCTCGAGCATGGTGCGCGCCGGATTCTGGCTCTACAGGAACTTCTTAAGATGATTACATATGCCTCTACTAGCATATCCAACGGTCAAGATTCCCCTAAAACCTTACCAAGTTGTTAGGGATAGATTTCCTTCCAAATATGCAAGATTTTCTACTTTTTATGTAATAAGAGAGATTTTATACGAATTATTTTGTGGGAATCGATTCTCCCTTATGGGGAGATCGACCAAGTCAACACTAGCCTCCACTTCCTATTTTTTTGGTAACTATCCCAAGATCTTTCCTAACTTATCTCTCTTCCTAAAATTTAGAAAGAAATCAAACAACCAATTTCCATCCCTAAATCACCCATGTTTATTCCATTGTATAGGGTTCACACGTTTCTCCATATATATCATATAGATATACATCTACATACATACACACATGCATACACATAATCCCCATACATAATTACTTATTTCACAAAATAAAAATCATTTCAACTCATGCTATGAACATACATTTTATGCAATATTTCCTCTCATCCTATACATGATGCATTATCACATCCAAGGGTTGGAATCGCTCCATCAACCCTCATGTTCATCAAACACCAAATCGTGTGTGGCATCATTTTCTCTACACGCGCATGGCGCCCTTGGGCCATGTATGTTTTCTACATAGTCACCATACATGCATATATAGTGACGAGCCCACCCTACTTTGGGTGTGGTAGATCGATGGGCTTAGCCCGTGGGCATTACAAGGTCTGCCATAAACTTTTCAGGGTGTTACTTTACTACCCCCTAAAAGAAAATTTGGGAAATTTCATCCTGAAATTTAAAACCACAAGGCTTCCGAATTACCTGTAAAGAGTTCCAGGTATTTAGTTTGCATCTCCTTTTTCTATTCCCATGTTGCCTCCTATGGCCTATGGTCTTGCCACTAAACTTTCACGAACCGCTTTGTTTTGTTACGAAGTTCTTGTTCTTTGGATTCTAGGATCTGGATAGGTTCTACTTCATAACACACGTCTTCGCTGATCTGAACATCCTGCTATTTGATTATATGGCTAAGTCCGATGGAAATGTGAAACACATTATGTACTTTTGCTAACTGCGGAGGTAGAACTAGGCGATATGCTAGTTCCCCAATCCGTTCGAGAATCTGAAATGGCCCGATATACCTTGGGTTGAGTTTTCCTATATTCTCGAATCATTTGACCCCAAGCCGAGGACTAACTTTCAGGAATACATGGTCTCCTTCTTAAAACTATAAGGGTCTCCTTCTATTATCTGCATAGTTCTTTTGTCGACTCTGCGCGGTTTTCAGTCGTTCCTTGATCAGCTGAACTTTCTCCCTAGTCTCTTGAACTACCTCTAATCCTAAGATTCCTTTTTCTCAGACCTCCATCTAGCATAACGGGGTTCGGCAAGGTCTCCCATATAGTGCCTCGTATTGTGCCATACCAATACTAGCTTGATAGCTGTTGTTGTATGCAAACTCCACGAATGATAATTGATCATGCCAGTTCCCTATGAAATCTAAAGCACAAACTCTCAGCATTTCCTCAAGTGTTTGGATTGTTCGTTCGGACTGGCCATCTGTTTGTGGATGATGTGTTGTGCTAAGATTAAGTTGTGTCTCCATTGCCCTTAAAAAAACTTTCCCAAAACTTGGAGGTGAAAAGTGGGTCTCTATCCAAGATGATTGATAATGGCATGTCATGGTATTTTACAATATCTTGGATATAGAGTTCACTTAAGGTAGCGATCGTATTCGTGTTTTTCATGGACAAAAAGTGTGCAGCCTTCGTGAGTCTATCAACAATGACCTACACACTATCTAAACGTTGCTTGGTCTAAAGTAAACCTCTCACAAAGTCCACCATAACAAAGTCCCATTTCCACTCCGCTACACTGAGCAACTTCAGTGGTCCCACCGTCTTCTAGTGCTCGATTTTCACTTGTTGGCAGACGATGCATTTGGAAACATACAGATTAATTTCCTTCTTCATTCCTTTTCACCAAAGATGCTGCTTCAAGTCTTTATACATCTTCGTGCTCCTTGGATGTATGGCAAAAATCGATTCGTGAACCATTGTCAGAATCTCCTTTCTAAGTGCTTTATTCTCCGGTACACATAACTTCCCTTGGAACTTTAATCCTCCATCGGTTCTCTGCATCCACCCTTCGGGCGACTCACTAGTACCGAGTTTTTCTAGAACCTCCTATAGCTTTATGTCTTACTTCTGTGCCTCCACTATTCGCTTGAAGATTCCTGGTTCTGCTACCATATTGGCCAAGTACGCCCTTGTGTCGCCTTTTTCTACCCGAAGATCATATTCATCCACCATCTGCAATATCATAGCAACTGTCCCATGATGCTTCCTGCTGAGCACATCCGCCCACATTTGCTTTCCTAGGATGGTAATTCAGGGTAACATCGTAGTCCTTCAGAAACTCCAGCCATCTTCTTTGCCTTAAGTTCAGGTCCTTTTGCATGAAAATATATTTCAGACTTTTATGATCAGAGTATACTTCAAAGTTTTCTCCATAAAGATAGTGCCTCCAAACTTTCAGTCTGAAGTCAACTGCTGCAAGCTCTAGATCATGAGTGGTGTAGTTTTTCTCGTATTCCTTAAGTTACCAGGAAGCGTATGCCACCACCTTTCCTTCCTGTATTAAAACTCCTCCCAAACCAACCCTCGATGCGTCGCAGTATACAACGTATCCGATCCTTGGTTCATGTGTCACGAGAATCGATGCCGTTATCAGTCTCTCTTTGAGCTTCTCGAAAGATTCTTCACACTCCTGACTCCACTCGAATTTTATGCCCTTCTTTGTTAAGCGGGTAAGAGGAGCTGCCAGTCTTGAAAAACTTTCAACGAACCTCCGATAGTAGCCGGCCACATCTAAAAAGCTTCAGATCTCAAAGATGCTCCTCGGTCGTTCCCATCCCACTACTGCTGTACACTTTGATGGATCGATTCCTTGTTCAGATATTACATGCCCAAGAAATAATATTTTGGTCATCCAAAAGTCACACTTGCTCTTTTTGGCGTACATTTGATGCTCTCTTAAGGTTTGCAACACAGTCCTCAGGTGTTCTTCATATTTTTCCAGAGTCTTTGAGTAAACTAGGATATCATCCACGAATACGACGACAAAATGAACTTGACAGGGCCGAAAGACTCGGTTCATCAGGTCCATAAAAGCTGCTAGTGCGTTGGTTAACCCGAAAAGCATTACCAAAAATTCAAAATGCCCGTACCTTGTTCGAAGGCTATTTTTGCGATATCTTTTTATCTTATTCTGAGTTGATGATATAATGACTGCAAATCAATCTTCGAAAAGAATCTGGTTCCTTTTAACTAGTCAAAAAGATCACCAATCCTGGGAAGTGGGTATCTATTTTTTATTGTGATCTTATTGAGTTACCGATAGTCAATGCACAGTCTCATTGGCCCATCTTTCTTCCTCACAAATAATACCAGTGCTCCCCATGGTGATGCACTTAGTCAAATAAAGCCAAGTTGTTGCAATTCTATCAACTGCTTCTCTAGTTCTTTGAACTCTTGAGGCGCATCCGATATGGTGGAATTAAAATTTCCTTTGTTCCTGGTTGCACGTCAATGGCAAACTCTATCTCTCTCTTAGGAGGTAACCCGGGCAATTCCTTAGAGATTACATCCATGTACTCCTGTACGATGGGAATATCTCCATCATGAGTCCTTGCAGCTTCAGTCCCCTCAAGGAAAGCCAACAAGGCTCGATGCTCATTGGTAAATCTACGCTTAATCAAACCTAATTGTAATAGGTTAATGGTTCTTTCTTTGTCCCCCCGTACTGAAAGCTTTTGTCCATCCAGTGCGAATAAGGTAACCTTCTTCTTATAACAATCTAGGGTGGCATAATGGAAGGACAACCAGTCCATCCTGAGAATTACATCATACCCAACTATATTCATAAGTATAAGATCCACTGTTAATTTTTGATCAACAAATATAATAGGACAATCCCTACATACATTGTTTAGTGCAACAGTCCTCCCTACAGATGATGCGATGTGCAAAATGAATCCTACAGATATAACTTCAAGATTAAGACATACAGCAAAATGTACGGATATAAACGAGTGTGTAGCACCGGAACTATATAATATTTTAGCCCAAGTGCTGTAGACTAGGAATCTACCTTCAATGACTGCATTTTCCGCTTTTACTTCTGGCAGTGCCAGATGATTGACGTGTCCCTGTGCCCTGGGCTGACCCTGCTGGGGTGGCCTATACTGCTATAGTTGATTATTAGTCCTCTGCTGGCCTATGAATCGTCCATGTCCACTATGTTGCTATACATTTCGTTGTGGTTGCACCTGTCCCTGTGGGCGATAGTTGTTTGCCCCGTTTTCCTGCCCCGGTGGTAGTTGTGGGCAGTTTCTTACAATGTGTCCTACTGCTCCGCATCTGTAGCATTTTCGTACTCCTTCATTATTTGGTTGTGTCCGAGTTTCTCTGAAATCTTAAGATCATTGAGTCTGCTTTGGATTAGGCTTATGCTTCTTCTTTTGTTCTCGTTGGTCTCTCTCATTTTGTCCCTTCTACAAGTCCGCCTCAACCACCACAACTCTTGCATACGTACTATGACAGAAAGGTACAACCTTACTTCGAATTGGATTCTTCAACCCTCCTTGGAATTTTCGTGCCTTCAGCACTTCCGTAGCTATCACATGAGGTGCATAACGTGATAACTCAGTAAAGTTCTTTTCATATTGTGTTACAGTCATCTCTTTTTTTGTTAGTTCTATAAACTCAACACTTTTCTAAGCGCGGGCCGTCTCAGGAAAATACTTCTCCAAGAATAGCATCTCGAATTCCTCCCATAGTTTCAATATCGTGGGTCTGGATAATTGTTCCCCACCAGCGATCTGCCACACCCTCACACATATAGGTTGCCAGCCTTATGCGATGTTATTTAGTAGCTCATATAGCTGTGAATTTCTTCTGCACCCCCAGCAACCATTCCTCTACCTTCATGGGTTCCTCATTTCCTTGGAACTCCTTTGGTTGTAACCTCAGGAATTCCTTCAAGGCGTTGGTCTGCTTGTTCTCCACCTCAACTGCCGGATCGGGTAGTGGTTGACTCTGTTATCCTTGGTTCCCCTGCATGTTGTCAGTGATCCTTCCCAAGACATCCACCACCCTATCCAGATTTCATTCGAGTTGTTGATACCTGGCTTTCAATCCCTCGTTTTGTTGTTTCTGACGATTAGCTTCATTACGATTCGCCTCCGCCCGTGTGGCTGCAGATGTAGCCTCATAGACGTCATCAATGTTACGTCGCGAAGGTCCGCGTGCCATTCCTAGTCAAAAAATATTTATATTAATTATCAGGTCGAACTATATCGACACTTATATACTACTTGGTTCAGGTTATAAAACCTTACACCAATCGTTTGAATAAGGCATGCTACTTGGACTTAAAAGATTTTTCCCTTTCCCCTTGTAAAACATAAGTTTCAACAAGCATAACTTCAAAGTAAAATATGCATGTACACATAAAAAAAATTTAAAGAAAGCATTTGACTAAAAGAAATTCAACAAGTCATTGTAAGCCATCCGCAATAGAAGTAAATACTTTTTTTTTTAAATACTTCTCACAAATAATTAAATAGGTTCCACAAGTTCCAAAAAGATCTAGAGCCTAAGCTCTGATACCAACTGTATCATCCCAGACCTTTGGGTGTATTTACGCCCTACTTGGGTGTAAATAACCAAAGCTTAGAACGTTATTTGGGTGGGTTTTGAAATGTATTTTGGTCCAACATACTTGGGCTCGATCTATTTGAGTCCAATTAACTGGGTTTTGGGGTCAGGTCAAGAGGTCCAATTGGGGTCCACCTCTAGGTCAACCTATGGTCAACATTACTCACGTGTTGGCCTCAGTCAATAGGTCAACACAAGTTATGTGGTCAGGATAAGAAACCTAGGGTCCATGAACCTTAAGTGTCATAATCATGTGCGCATTCTTGTAATATTTTTGAAAAACAAACTCACATGAAATAATAGGTTTAATAGAGTTCGTACAAACTGACTTTCGTTAAAAAATTTGTAATTTACTCCTTGGTTATCGGAAAAATGTTTCGTCAGTTCCTTATGAAACTAGAACAAAGCCGCACAACTTTCGTGTTTGGCCAAAGTGTAGTTCCAAATGGATTAGTTCAGAAATTTGACGAAATTTAGCCTATGCATCACAAGTCAGCAAACTTCAGTACAAAACACCACTTTTGTAAAATCTCAAAACTAGAGCTAAACACATCATAAAAATATGAAATTTATGCACCACACTCCTCTGGATGTTACGAATCCAGAGGTATAAGCGGGAACTTATTACGATTTATAAAACCTTATTAAACGATCCAAAAGCCACTATAGGTCAGAAGTTCTAGCATACTATTTTGATCCGAAAATTAATAAATAAAAGCAAAAAATGTTCCTGGCATGTCCAA
The DNA here is from genome assembly GCA_002174775.1 of Macleaya cordata. Classification (NCBI taxonomy): domain Eukaryota; kingdom Viridiplantae; phylum Streptophyta; class Magnoliopsida; order Ranunculales; family Papaveraceae; genus Macleaya; species Macleaya cordata. The sequence goes on from MVGT01000853.1 coordinate 27,246, forward strand.
GTAGCAAACCACACCCTTATTCAACTATGTAAACTAATATAAGTACTTTGAGGACCTACTTAGTCTTCTCCTCCTCTAGCATGATGCAAAACTTGGTCACTTGTTCTCCTTTCACTGATCTGTGAAAGATGTAACGATATGGGTGAGCTTGTGTTCAGTAGGGAAATCATTGAACAACCTTTCATAGTATATAAAATAATATATGCAAATAACTTCAAAAACAGCACAATACATTACCGATTTCACCATGAATGATTTATGGTTTTTAATCCGTAGATTTTATACATCGTACGATCTTCTGCAGGAATCCCACACTTAGTGGATGTGGTTTGGGATTACCCATCAAACCACAACGCTACAAGTAGCCATCTAATATTCTTTTCTTATTAGATCTTCTTTAGAGTATTTAATTTATTTGCATACAATTTTATGGAATAAAACATCATGAAAACAAATTATAATATGCAAATCTATACGCGATTAAGTTCATGGGAAACCTGCGTTTTCCCCTACCTTTTCATCGTGACACGTGTCAGATCTATGCTCCAACAATGAAGATTAAACCACCAACTATGCTCCTGTGCACCCGAGTTTTTCCTTTGAGTTATTCTCTAAGTTTTTGTTGAAGAAAAAGTCTCCAAGAGGCACCTAGGGCTGGACGTCCCCCCTCCTATCTCTTTTTTTTTAAACATACTCTTTAAAATTGAGAGAATGAAGCAATCGGCTATGGTATAGTCGATCCTCTCCTCTCTCTCTCCTTGATATTCTCTATTTTAGAAATTTCTTAAAATCAAAACTTTCCAATTAGTTAAATATTTCCATTTACTAAAATAGTTAAAATTTGAGTAATTTTGGCAAGGTGGGATCGATTCCCTTGTGGGCTAATCGGCTAGGGTTTTGTATGTGGGATGGTGGTGATGATTTAGATGCCTCACATCCAATGGTCCATAGATCTCCAAAATTTGAGGATCTTTTTATTGTCTTAATTTCTAGTTTTAGAATATTTTTAGCTAACTAAATATATATAAAATATAATGGAAGGAAAAATTAGCATAATGATCATATGGTGGGATCGATATCTACACTATAGCGTAGGTCGATCCTAATCACGTGGGGGTGCTATAGTATATAATATAACCTACTAAAACTTGTGGGAACTTCTTAAGTTGATTACATGTGTCTCTACTAGCATATCTAAAGGTCAAGATTCTCCCAAAACCTTATTAAGTTGTTAGGGATAGATTTCGTTCCAAATATGCAAGATTTTCTACATTTTATGTAATAAGAGAGATTTTATAGAAATTATTTTGTGGGAATCGATTCTGAATGGTCCATGAATTTTATTATGTGTTTTGTTTGTCGAATTTCGTGTCAAAGTTAAACTCAAGAAGGTCTTTGTAACTTGAGTTAGAGTTTAGAGAGTCTTAGGTTAAATCGGATTGAAATAAGACTCCAAAGAACTCAACTCACCACCGAAAGACATCCTTAGATGGTAAGTGACAAACCTAAGAACCATAGGTGGCTAGACCTTAGAGTGAGTTTCCACACTTTGAAATGCTTTTAAAAGACTTAAAAAATACTTAAGGAACTAAGTTGGGCACAGTTGGTTTTGAAAGCAACCTAGTTGGTTTCGAAACCAAAAGGTCCCCTTGGTGGCAGGAGACTTTGATTTCGAAACCACCTTAGTTGGTTTCAAAACTAAAAGTCATCTGATTCAGTTTCGAAACCAAAAGTGACTTGTGAACAACAGGGCACTTTGATTTCGAAACCACCTTAGTTGATTTCAAAACCAAAAGTCACCTGAAAGAAGATGACTTTGGTTTCGAAAGCAACTTCTTTGGTTTCAAAACCAAAAAGTTGTTCAGCAACAGATTGCCTTAATTTCGGAAGTAGGCTTCCTGCTTTCATAAGCACCCTTGCTACTTTCGAAACTATCGCCCAGATCTGCTAAAAAAACTCTCTTTTTGGGTTTTTCTTTTTCTATTAAACCCTATGTTCGACCTTGTTAGGTCATAAGTGATTACAGGGGTTAGTGGAGAGCTTTTCCCAGTGGAATGAGGCTGTCATGGTTTAGATCCAAGAAAACACTCATTGCAAATGGTGTGTCTTAGATCTAGATTTAGAAATGCACTCACTATACTCGGTGCATTCTGGATCTAGATATGAGAATCACCATTATAAATAGGGTTGATTCATTCATGTTCAAATCAACCATTCACCTTATACATCAACAAGTTCTTGGAGAGTTTTTAACTCTAAACCCTTAGCTTCCAAGCTTGTTGAACTTGGTTCATATCCTTCCTATTTCAAACCAAAAACTATATTTTGTGTATCGTTGGATTTTCGGTGGTTGAGCTTGTAATGTCAAGCTCGTGGTGATATACTCGAGGAGTCGGGAATTGGTTCAAGGTGCGGAACTTGTGGAGTTCAAGTTAAAGACGCATCAAAGTCTACTGAGAGGCAAATACATGGAGTTTGAATTGGTGGAAGAACTGTACATCATAGATGTTGGAGCATAGTGGGAGTCATAAATCGTGTCCAGCGAGTGGTAAATCGGTTTGTAAGTTTTTATTAACTTTTAGAGGATTATTTCTGGACTAGGTCCTGGGGTTTTTTCCGGTTTGGGCTTCCTCATAAACAAAATCTCTTGAGCATATTTTCTTATTTGTTGCAGGATTGAAATATTCGATTCTTGTCTCAATTCCGCAAATTAGGAATTGAATAAGTCAATCTTCTTGTTTAGAGAATATTGTTAGATTCTTTATCACCTTAGTAATTTTTATTAGGTGATTGTGTGATCCTTAACCGTAGTCACATTGACATACGATTAATCCAACTAAACGGTAAGGCATTTAGACGTTCAGATTCTCCCTTATGAGGAGATCGACCAAGTCAACACTACACTCCACTTCCTATTTTTTGGTAACTATCCGAAGATCTTTCCTAACTTATCTTTCTTCCTAAAATCTAGAAAGATATTCGAATAACCAATTTCCACCCCTAAATCACCCACGTTTTTTTCTATTGCATGGGGTCCACACGGTTTCTCTATGTATATTGTATAGATCTACATCTACATACATACATATATATATATAATCCCTATACGTAATTACTTATTTCACAAAATAAAAATCATCTCAACTCATGCCATGAACATACATTCTATGCAATATTTCCTCTCATCCTATACATGATGCATTATCACATCCAAGGGTTGAAATCACTCCATCAACCCTCAGTAAGGGTGTCAATGGGTACCAAAATACCCGGAACTGAACCGGTACCGGAACCGTTTATTGCGTTTCTGGGACCTTATTTTGTAGATCCGATTAATTTTGGATCCATTTCGGATCTACCAGTTTTGGATCCGAAATTTTTTGGATCCACCCAACGGGTACCCATAGGTACCCAGTTCCGTATAAATATTATAATTTTATAGTTCAATCTACTATTATATAACAAATTTTTAATTTATTTTAATTAAAAAAGAAAATAAAAGAAACCAATGACTATTATACAACAAATTTTGTGATAAACCTAATTTTATGATTGAATAGAATACGAAAATACAAAATACAAATACTTTTTATATGAAAAAAAGGAAAAAAAAAACTGGTATCGGGTACCCGCGGATACCCGCGGATCCTAGCGGTACTGGATCCGGAACCACCAATTGAGGTTCCAGAACCGGAACCGGTAGGATCCGGAACAACCTTTATATTAACGGGACCGGATCTGGAACCTTTAGGATCTAATCCGGAATCGTCCCATTGACACCCCTAACCCTCATGTTCATCACACACCAAATCGTGTGTGGCATCATTCTCTCTACACACGCACGGCGCCCTAGGGCCATGCATGTTTTCTACGTAGTCACCACACTTTGGGTCTGGTAGATTGATGGGCTTAGCCCGTAGTCCTCACAAGGTCCACCACAAACTTTTTAGGGTGTTACAGGTGAGTTGTTGATGAATATACATTCTTTGGTCCAAAAGTAGGACAAAGCTTATTTTCGTTGCATATAATGATAGCTTATGTTCTGAGAGTACATATAGACAAAGCTTTGCGTATGGTGCTACTTGGTATAGCTAAATTGGTTCTCTGTTCTATAGTGTTTAATGCAAAGCTAGCTGTGTGAATGGATGCCTTAAGGACAAGCAGAAGCTAGTTTAGGTATGTGGTATATTCAGGCATGGTGTTAGTGTTGGTTAGCATATCCTATATATATCTATGTTCTGATAAAGCTTGTGTCAGAGTGTGTTGAAGGTGAAGCTTGGTATTTCATATTAATCTATGATGCTTGGTCGAAGGTAGTGTTAGCTGATGATACTTGGATGGATTCATTGCTCTATGTAGAAGATACAATTGTGTTGGAGTAGGGGATGTGACTCAGTATGTGGGACAGTTGATGTTAGATCAGTGGTGCCAGTTGCATGAGTGTTACTAGAAGATGGTGCCTCTAAGTTCAAGTAAAGCTCGAGTTATGGGTAAACCGTGTTGGTTAAGGCCTAGCTGGACGTGGATTCTGTAGAGTTAGATTTGCGCAGAGCTTGAGTTATGGGTAAACCGTGTTGGCTAAGGCCTAGCTGGACATCGATGCATACTACGACATCTATAGGTGGAGATCAGGAGCAATATTTGCAGTCTTGATGATGAATAAAAATTATTGTGAAGGGTTGTATGCTCAGGAGCAATATTTGCAGAGTTGAGTGTTCACTGAGCACAACCAGAGAAAATTGAAATCTTTCATATTCAGTATGTGTCTTGATGGCTCCAAGTGAAGTGGGTAAAACCAAGAGTATGTCAATAAGGTGTTGATGGTGTGGTACTATGTAGTTTTCGAGGTGAGACTACCATGCTCAAGAAAAGTGGCATCAGAGACAGCATAATCCTTAGAGAACGCACAGTGAGGTCCAATGAGGCGCAGTGGCGCATGGATGGTTCTTCAGAGGAAGGCCAGCATAGAGGTGCAAGGTTGATCCTTCGGTGGAAGGTATATGCACAGAGGGTGCAGTTGTTGCGCAGTGGCGCGATGATAGGCGATCTTCATGGGAAGATTCGCGTGAGCTCAGAAGACTAGTACTCATGGTGAAGGCATGTTATTCAGGTACTGAAGTACATTTGATGCTTGGCACTTGGTGGAGGTCAATTGAGTGCATAATGGAGTGCAGTCCTTAGTTGAATGCACATATGCTGTTCAGAGGAACCATATGGGATGATGTTCGCGGTGAAAGTGCAAATTGAGGTACTGGAACATTGCAAGGTGCTGAATGAGACGACTGTCAAACAGAGTCTGAAACGGAACCCGAAAGAGTCGAAACGAAGCGACGAAGTTAAGACTTGAGCTAAAGCCTCAGGATGTCCCAAAAACCTCTGAAAACTCTAGCAAAGCTCACGAAACCCCCGTAAACACACTCGGTAGGTCCAGAAAATATTAAATCAACTCCGGAAAACCCCAAAAACAAGCTCGGAACACCCAAAAAACACGAAAAAGATCTGAAAAACCCTAAAGGGCCCAACACAGGCTAAACTGCCTGAGGCAAGGGCTTGCCACGTGGCAAACCAACTCAACTAGGGATCGGCATAGATCCCAAGGTGCTCGCGCACCTCCAAGGTGCGCCCAGAACCTAGCCAAGGGCCTATAAATAGGCCCCCTCCCTTCTTCATTTAGCATCTCAAAAAAATACCTTGGAGTTCATTTTACTCTTAGATCCATTTTCCACTGTCATTTTCTAAATCTCAAGAAGGTTTTCAGTTTAGAGTTGGATTCACTTTCGAATTTCTGAATTCCTTGTATACTTGTCTTCGAGTCACGTACACTTTCTAGTCCTAAAGTTCGATAATCTCTTCGAAGGCCACCTGCTGCCTTTGAGACGAGACCAGGGGGGATGATTAGGGATCCGTCAGAGAAACCTATCGAAACTAGAAAATAAGAGAAATAGTAACAAACCTCTGCCCAAATCTCAGTCAAATCCAGTAAGCGCTCAGGTATATACATATTTTTCTCTTAAACTTCTTACGATTCATTGTTCAAAGATAGTGCATTCAGACATTGTACTTCTTTTCGAAAAACAATAAATAGTAAACTTTTAAAGTAAAAACTCGTTGTTATCATCAAAATAGCATCAATGTAGCGTCTCTGAAGGAGCATGCAGCATGACTCCATAGTTCGCTACATAATATTAGATAGTATTCGGGATAGCAAAAGTCTTCCCAATTAAAAACGAGTGAAAACTCTACGATTGATATTATGATCAATTTGTGGAGAATTCAAGCAAAACTGGCACGAATCATTAATATCTTCAAAACTCCTTCCGATAAGGAGAGAAACATCAAAACTCCGCGCATGATGAGGTTTCTTTTACAAAATCGGCACGAATTGTTAATCAATCTCTTTTCAAAACTCCTTCCAAATAAGGAGAGAAACGAGGGATTTTCGCCCACAAGGAGATTCCACTACAAAACTGGCATGACTCATTAATCACAATCCTTTCAAGCTCCTTTCAAAAAAGGGATGCATCACCTGAGTTACGACCATTCCCCATGAAACATCAAGTTCTCTCCAAAATGAGGAATAGTAGTAGCCTAACTACTAGTATGGAAAAGTTCTCAAGGAGAGAGATACAAAGATCTCCTAGAGTATGAATAATCCACCTAAGCCTTCCCAAACGATGAGGCATGCAAGCAAGAACAGGTAAATCAGCTTGTTATCTCTGTTCGTTGAGATAATAGAAGCAGAGGTCAGATGATTTACACTAATATACTTATCTTTCCTATTTTATTTTCTTTTAAAAATTGAACTAACTGTTTTCTTATGTAGGAGAGTTCGTACACTATGTGCACACAGGATGATACATCAATACAGATATTCAATAGAGCACCCCTTTTACAAAGTAGAAACCGACTAACATGGGCGGTTGTCAGGTGCCTAACACCTTCCTGACCCGTAACCAGAACCCCATACCTTGAATCTCTACAAACAACTTGCAGACCAAGTCAAATAGAAGAAGATGTTACTTGGTCTCTCTCCAAAGTGACTAGATAATGTCTTTTTCTAAACAAAAGGGACCTGATTCCCTTCAAATTCAGGTGGCGACTTTACAACATTAAACAATGGATGAAACTCTCCTTTTCCTTTTAAAAAGACTAGAAAAACGTGTTAAAAGAAGAAAAGAGAGAAACATCTACAAAATAGACACACACACATACACAACTTTACTTTCCTGTCACATGCCAAAAAAAACGGTGCAGGTTCTCCCCTCGACCAAGAGGATCAAGGAGACATACTGTAGTCTCCGCGAGCAGGACTTAGGGCATGAGAATCAAGTGCATTTCTAAAAAATGAGAATCGGCGCATTTCTTGAAATAATTTGTACCTCTCAGGTTCCGTCGGCATCCCTAAACCATCTTTCGAGAAAGGCAGGGCGAGAGGGAAGGAGAAAGTTGTCGCAAAGTTTCGCAAGTTCAGTTCGGTGTTCGGCGTTAGTCGAAAGACAGGGCGCCACAACTGGCGACTCCGGTGGGGATAGAGTGTCCAGTTTGAAAAGTAAAAGGGGTTTTATTTTTTATATCATCTACATGATATACTTCACAAAGCACATATTACACTTGTTGCACTTATCTCATTTTGTATGTGCATTTGCTCTATGATCACCTATAAGAAAAACTCGTGGGTTTGCGTAGACTGACTCCTGGCTCAAAAGTCATACGGGATATCACGGTTGAAACACCACAGCTTCAGCTTCATCCTAAAGACCAGCTTCGTGCTGCGAGGTATATCTTGCTGAGGTGAACTAACCCAAACCTAGTACGATCGAGTCGAACTCATGCATTGCACGCATAAACACCCGCAACCTTAAGCCTGCGAAAGGGCTGTTGTTGTGCTACACAAATATTGTATTACTAGCACCGTAAGGCTTTTTCATGTTAAACTATATCTTTAACTCAGACTATTCAGGTTCCAGTTGGAAAAGTAATAATCAGGAACAATTCACCACAAGTTTAGACTTGATGGAGTCTCTGACATAGGGAAAAAATGAATCCTTCACCGATTTTATTGCAAGATAAAGAGCCAAATGCAAATAGATGATCGACCGACCTTCAGAAGAGGATCAAATCGCTATCATACTGAAGAATGTCAATCTGGAATATAGCTGGCCGCTGAGTCTTATAGAACACAAGCAATTGTCCGAGCTAGTACAATCATGTACGTAAATCGAAGATGCCATAAAAAATAGGGCAAAAGCCGCATCTAATACCGCTGGTGTACCATCGCAGACCTTGGGTGTACTTACACCTCACCTGTGCGTAAATATCCAAAGCTTAGAATGTTAATAAAAAGGGTTTTTAAAAATACATTTAGGTCCAACACTATTGGGCTGGGTCAGTTCTGGCCCAACTAGACAGGGTTGGGTCTGAGCCAGCTAAGTCAACTGAGCCCACATCTAATTTAGGGTTATTTAAAACAAATCCTGACTCGATTGGGTCCGACCATAGGCCCAAGTATGTCAATGGGTATGCCTGGGGTTCTAGGGTCCACAGGCCTTAAGTCTTTTATTTCATAAAGTGTGCCAGCAGCGAGTCTATAACTTTGCTGAACGTTATACGATATATTAAGTATCCAAACAAATAACCCTTCTTGGGATTTTTTCAAAAACACTTCTACATTCATACAATATTTTTAAATTCATTTTTACACAAAAAAACATACATAAAATAATACTTTGATTAGACCTCATGCAACAGTCAAGTCCTGCATGTTGTGCACTTAAAAATTTATAGTTTGCGTATTGGGTATCAGAATCAGGTCCTCTGAACCCTTTAAAACTAGACTCAGAGCTGCACATCTTTTATGTTTTCGCCAAAGTCTAATTCCCAAGAGATTCATCCAGAATCCAGATGCAAACCCAGTACTAGTGAAATCGATGTCAACTTACTGTACACATACAACATATTTAAAAATATAAAAACAGACTTATCCTGCTCTTAAAATCATGAAATTTTTACTGCATCTTCCTCTGGATCTCATGAGTCCTGAATACAACCAAAATTAAAAACCAATAAACTAAATAGAAGATATGATCAAAATACTAACTGTTGATCAAGAAATCCAGCCGACTGTCCAAAAACCGAAATAGCCTCAAGTCCACATGAAAACGTCCCATCTTGTCCAAGTAACCTCTCCAAGATTATTCAAGTATAAATCTACCCAAAGAAATAATCACGAAAGACTTACCTAGTCTTCCTCCTAACGAATACGCCGCAACTCGCGTTCCTACTTATCCCATTCACTGATCTGTGAAAGATGAAAAGAACGGGGTGAGCTGATGCTCAGTAGGGATTTATATTCCATCTAACATAGTACAAGATCAACACAAACATATATAATTTATATATAGAACAACAACACATCAAAATATATAACATCTACATTACCAATGATTTCTGACCAAATGTTATGTTCGTTTCTTGTTTTAAATATAAGGTTTCTCTTTCCATCGTATAATGCACGATCTTCTGCAGGAATTCACTTGGGAGGACATGGTTTGGAATAACCCATCAAACCATGCATCACATCTCAATATTAATTATTAGAGGAACGTTTTCTTCATTGCTTTTCATGAGATTTATCATCATGAAATATATATATCAGCGTATGTAACATATGTAAGCATATAAGTTTGTATAAATTCAATAGTTAATAGAAATCAGCCCTTCATGAACATGTATTCCACATAAAATCAAAGGAAAACAGTACATATATAGTCACAAATACCTGCGTATCCCTTACATTTACATCCAAGCTTTAGAAGTTGGGTTTTTCTTGAGTTTTTGAAGAAGAAAAACCCCAAACCAGCCCCCTTAGGTTGCTGTCATTTTTCTCCCTCTCGCTCTCTTTTTTCTTTTTTTTTGTTTTAACTCTCCAAAATGGAGACACTTAGAGGGATCGGCCCTAGTATAGCCGATCTCTCCCCCTCTCCCTAGATTTTCTCTAACTCTGTTAGTTTCCTAAATCTCTTCTCACTTTCCTCCTCATCTTCTTTGACCAAGATAGAGATTTTAGCAATTTTGACAACAAAAATTCCTTCCAAAATGGGCTACACGGTTAAGGTTCCCTTGGATTGGATGGTGGTGATCACTATGGTTCACACTATTTTAATTTTATGAAAACCCTCGTATTTCATATTTATCCAAGTGAGAAGATTGACTAATTGGTTAACAAAATTTTAGAGAGAGAATAGAGGAGAGATCGAACTCCTCTTTATGTTTGGCCGACTCTCACATTATGGCCCTTATTTTTGTGTCAAATTGATTTCCTTAAAATTATAAAAACCCACTAGGATGTTCACAAGTGTCTCTAGATTAGATTCAATGGTTCGGATGATCCCAAACCTTGCTGGATTACCAAAAATAACCCTACCTTTAATTTAGGGTAAGTTTTCTAAGTTTTGTCTAAAAAATGGGATTCCTAACCATATTAGCATGAGTGGGTCGATCCTCTCCTATGGAGAGATCGACCACTCTCTCTATTTATTTATTATTTCCAAAACTCTAAAATCACCTCCATATCTTATTTCCTAAAATATCTCCTTCCAAACTAATCTTGATTAATTCCCAAGGCTTAAAATTTCTTTCCTCTAAGTAAACACGTTTTTTTTCTCATTGGTGAGGTCCACACGGTTTCGACATATTATGTATATATATATATATATACATAAATCTAGATATTATACGCCCCTTTTATGCATGCATTTAATTAGTTAGCCTACCATTTATATCTATTCTTTTCATATTTATAACCCTACTCATATTGTGCAAAAGCATTTTTGCACTACTCTTCATCCCATTCTATGCATGAGGTACTAGTTCAGTTAAAGGTTGGAATCAGTCTGTCGACCTCTTACTCATCACACGAGATCACGTGTGGCATTACTTTTTTTCATGTGCATAGTTTTAGTTGCCACGCTCTCTTGTACATGCCACCCCACATTGGGTGTGTACCAAACCTTAGGTTCAGCCCATGGGCTTTTTAAGGCCCAAACAAGAATTTTTATGGTGTTACATTATCACCCCCTAAACAAAAATTTCGTCCCAAAATTTAGTCTACAAGGCCTAGGAATTACCTGTAAAGAGTTCCGGAAGTTTATCTTTTATCTCTTCTTCTGATTCCTATGTCACCTCTTCCGGCCTGTGGTATTTCCAGTGGCCCTTCACAAACCGTTTCGTTCTATTCCGTAGTTTTCGTTCCTTAGTTTCTAGGATTCGAACAGGTTTCACCTTATAGCTCACATCTTCATTGACCTGAACTTCCTGCCACTCTATGACGTGCTCAAGATCTAGGTTATATTTTTGCAACATGTACACATGAAACACATTGTGCACCTTTGCCAACTGCGGAGGTAGGGCTAAGCGGTATGCTAATTCCCCAACTCGTTCAAGAATTTGGAATGGCCCAATGTACCGTGGGGTAAGTTTTCCTTTGCTCCCGAAGCGTTTGACTCCCATTCGAGGACTGACCTTCAAGAACACATGATCTCCTTCTTGGAATTGTAAGGGTCTTCTCCGGTTATCCGCGTAACTCTTTTGTCAGCTTTGTGCAGTCCTTAATCATTCTTTGATCAGTTAGATTTTCTCCGTAGTCTCTTGGATTACCTCTGGCCCTAGGATTCCTTTTTCCCGAACTTCCGTCCAACACAACAGGGTTCGGCAAGCCCTCCCATAAAGTGCCTCGAATGGTGCCATGCTAATGCTGGCCTGGTAACTATTATTGTAAGCGAACTCCACAAAAGGTAACTGGACATGCCAATCACCCAAGAAATCGAACGCACAGGCTCTTAACATGTCTTCTAATGTCAAAATTGTTCATTCAGACTATCCGTCCGTTTGTGGATGGTGTGTCGAACTGAGATCTAGTTGCGTCCCCATTGCTTTTTGGAAACTTTCCCAAAATTTGGAAGTGAAAAATGGATCTCTATCCAAGTCAATTGATAATGGCACGCCATGATATTTTACAATCTCTTGGATGTACAACTCACTTAGGGCGGTGATTGTATCTGTACTTTTCACAGCCAAAAAGTGTGCAGCCTTCATAAGTCTGTCGACAATGACCCACACACTATCGAAGCATTGCTTAGTCTTAGGCAACCCTCTCACAAAATCCATTGTGATGAAATCCCATTTTTATTCCGCTACTCCAAGTGGCTTTAGTGTTCCACCCATTTTTTCGTGCTCGATTTTCACCTGTTGGCAAATCATGCACTTAGATACGTACGAGTTGATGTCTTTCTTCATTCCTTTCCACCAGAGGTGCCGCTTTAGGTCGTTGTACATTTTTGTGCTTCCTAGATGTATGGCGAAAACTGATTCATGATCCATAGTCAGGATCTCCTTCCTAAGCGCTTCATCCTCTAGTACACATAGCTTTCCTTGGAACTTTACTCCCCCATCAACTCTCTGCGTCCACCCTTCAGGTGTCTCGTTAGTGCTGAGTTTTCCCAGAATTCTTGTAGCTTGATATCCTATTTCTGTGCTTCTACAATTCATTTGATGATTCCCGATTCGGCTACCATGTTGGCTAAATAAGCACCTAAATCACCCTTCTCTACGTTGAGATCATACTCGTCCACTGTTTGCATCATCATCGCCACCGTCCCCTGGTGCTTCCAGCTGAGTGCGTCTGCTACCACATTTGCCTTTCCTAGATGGTAATTCAAAGTGAAGTCGTTGTCTTTCAAAAACTCTAGCCATCTTCTCTATCGCAGATTCAATTCCATTTGTGTGAATATATACTTCAGACTTTTGTGATTTGAGTATACTTCAAACTTCTCTCCATATAGATAGTGTCTCCAAAGTTTCAGTGCAAAAACCACCGCTACCAGTTTAAGGTCATGAGTTGCATAGTTTTTCTCATGTTCCTTAAGCTATCGCGATGCGTACGCCACCACCTTTCCTTGCTGCATAAAGACTCTGCCCAAGCCGACTCTTGATGTATCACAGTATACTACGTACCCAATTCCTAGTTCAAGTGTCACCAAAATCGATGCCGTAGTTAGTTTCTCTTTGAGTTTCTTAAAAGATTCCTCGCACTCTTAGTTCTATTCAAACTTTACACCTTTCTTAGTTAAGTGGGTAAGAGGGGCCGCAAACCTTGAGAAGTTTCCAACGAACCTCCGATAGTAACCCGCCAAGCCTAAAAGGCTTCGGATTTCAAAGACACTCTTCGGTCGTTCCCAACTCACCACAGCTGCAATTTTTGCAAGATCAACTGCAATTCCTTTCTCAGATATCACGTGTCCAAGAAATAATACCTCGGTCATCCATAAATTACAGTTGCACTTTTTGGCGTATAGCTAATGCTCTCTTAAAGTTTGAAGTACTGTTCTCAGGTGTTCTTTGTGTTCTTCCTGAGTTTTCGAATACACCAGAATATCATCCACAAACACTACGACAAAGCGGTCTAGATAGGGTCGAAAGACCCGATTCATCAAGTCCATAAAAGCTACTAGCACATTGGTTAACCCAAAAGGCATCACCAGAAACTCAAAATGCCCATACCTGGTTCGAAAAGCCATTTTTGCAATATCTTTCTCCCTTATTCTGAGCTGATGATATCCCGACCAGAGATCAATTTTGGTGAAAAATTTAGCGCCATTTAATTGATTAAAAAGGTCATCAATCCTTGGAAGAGGATATTGGTTTTTTATTGTGACCTTATTGAGTTATTTGTAGTCGACGCATAGTCTTATCGATCCATCCTTCTTCCGTACAAACAACACCGGTGCTCCCCATGGTGAAGCACTTGGTCGGATAAAACCCAATTGTCGCAATTCTCTCAATTGCTTTTCTAGTTCCTTGAACTCTTGGGGCGCCATTCGATATGGTGGAATCGAAATTTCTTTCGCTCTAGGTTGCACATCAATGGCAAACTCTATTTCCCTCTAGGGAGGTAGACCAGACAATTCCTCAGGAAATACATCCATATACTCTTGTATTATGGGAATATCACCTTCCTGAGTGCTCGCAACATCTCTCTCCTCCAGGAATGCCAACAAGGCACGATGCTCCTTGGTTAGTATTCGTCTCACTACACCCGACAGTAATGGGTTATTGATTCTTTCTCTATCTCCCCGAACTGACAACTTTTGTCCATCCGGCGTGGTTAAGGTAACCTTCCTTTCAAAACAATTTAAGATCACACAATGGGAGGACAACCAGTCCATTACCAAAATCACATCATACGTAAGCATATTCATGGGTATGAGGTCTGCCGCTAATTCTCGATCAGCGAACACAATCGACCAATCTCTACACACTTTACTCAATGCTATAGTTGTTCTTACTGGTGATGAGATATGCAAAATGTACCATAAGGATGTGACTTCTAGGACAAGTGTTGTAGCAAAATGCATAGATATAAACGAGTGTGTAGCACCAGAATCAAACAATATTTTAGCCCAAGAACTAAAAACTAAGAATCTACCTTCAATACTCGCATTTTCTATTTCCACTTCTGGTCGAGCTAGGTGACTGATCTGTCCTTGCGCCCTAGGTTGAATTTGCTGAGGTGGCCTATACTGTGGTGGTTGATTATTGGTCCTTGGCTGACCTATACCTCGTCCTTGTCCACCATACTACTGAGTATTCCGTTGAGGTTGTGCTTGTTCCTGTGGTCTATAGTTACTCGTTCCGCATCCCTGTCCTTGGGGTTGCTGTGGGCGGTTCTTTATTATATGTCCTACCGCCCCACATCTATAACACTTCCTTTCTCCTTCATTTATTGTTTGTGCCCGAGTTTCCTTGAAAGCTTGTGACCGTTGAGTCTGTTTAGGGTTTGGCTTATGCTTCTTTCTTTGTTCTCATAGATCTCTTTCTTTCTGCCCTTTCTCCCAATCTGCCTCAACCACTAGTGCCATCTCCACTACTCTTGCATATGTGACATGACAAAATGGCAACACCTTGCCTCGAATTTGATTCTTTAGTCCTCCATGGAACTTTCGTGCCTTCAGTACTTCAGTGGCTATCACATGCGGTGCATATCGCGACAACTCTATGAACTTTTCTCGTATTGGGTTACCGTCATGTCCCCTTGTGTGAGTTCTATAAATTCAACACTTTTCTGTGCTCGAGCCATCTCAGGAAAGTACTTTTTTAAAAACTGCATCTCGAACTCCTCCCAAGTCATGGTCTCGACATCATGGGTTCTTGCGATTGTTCCCCACCAACGGTCTGTCTCGCCTTGAAACATATAGGTCGCCAACCTCACGTGATGTTCCTCTGCTGCTTCCATAGCCGTGAACTTCTTCTGCATCCCCAACAACCATTCTTCAGCCTTCGTGGGTTCCTCATTTCCTTGGAACTCCTTTGGTTGTAACCTCAGGAATTCTTTCAGGGCGTTTGTCTGCCTATTTTCCATCTCAACCGCTGGATTAGGTGGTGGTTGACTCTATTGTCCCCGGTTCCCTTGTATGTTGTCGGTGATCCTTCCCAGGACATCCACCACCTTATCCAGATTTCGTCCAAGTTGTTGAGTCCTGGCTTGCAGTCCTTCATTCGCCTTTGCCCACATGGCTACGGATGTTACCTCATAAACGTCAGCAACATTACGTTGTGAAGGTCCACAGGCCATTCCTAGTCGGAAAGATATATATTCCCGTCAATTTACTAGGTTGAGTTAAGGTTATAAAACCTTTCACCAATTTCTTGAATAAGGATTGATACTTGGACTTGAGAGAATTTTTTTTTTCAAACTATTTGTTTTAATGACATAACATCATTGTAAAACAAGCATACACACACTTACATATACATATACCTACACATATACATACTTTGAAAGCATTTCACCTTAAGGAATTTACAAATCATCGAAACAAATTTTTTAAAATAACTTTTATCAACAACAAACGGACTCCACAAGCTCCAAAAAGATCTAGAGCCTAAGCCCTGGTACCAACTGTAACATCCCAGACCTTGGGTGTACTTACACCTCACCTGGGCGTAAATATCCAAAGCCTAGAATATTAATAAAATGAGTTTTTGAAAATACATTTAGGTCCAACACTATTGGGTTTGGTCAGTTCCGGCCCAACTAAACAGGGTTGGGTCTTAGCCAGTTAATTCAACTAAGCCCACATCTAATTTAAGGTTTTTAAAACAAATCCTGACTCAAGTGGGCCCACCCATAGGCCCAAGTATGTCAATAGGTATGTCTAGGGTTCTAGGGTCCACATGCCTTATGTCTTTTATTTCATAAAGTGTGCCAGCAGTGAGTCTGTAATTTTGTTGAATGCTACACGATATATTAAGTATCCAAACAAATAACCCTTTGGGGGTTTGTTCAAAAAAGCATCTACATTCATAAATATTTTTAAATTCTTTTTTAGACAAAAAAACATACATAAAATAATACTTTGATTAGACCTCGTGCAGCAGCCAAGTCCTGCATGTCGTGCACTTAAAAATTTATAGTTTGCGTTTGTGTATCGGAATCAGGTTCCGTCAGAACCCACTAAAACTAGATCAGAGCCGCACATCTTTCATGTTCGGCCAAAGTCTAATTCCCAAGAGATTTATCTAGAATCCAGACGCAGACCCAACACTAGTGAAATCGATGTCAACTTACAGTACACATGCAACAGATTTAAAAATATAAAAACATGACTTAGCCTGCTGGTTAAATATAACCAAAATTAAACACCAATAACAGAAATAGAAGATATGATCAAAATACTAACTATTGGTCAGGAAATCCAGCCTACTGTCCAACACTGAAATAGTCTCAAGTCCACATGAAAACGTCCCATCTTGTCTAAGTAACCTCTCCAAGCTTATTCAAGTATAAATCTACCCAAAGAAATAATCACGAAAGACTTACCTAGTCTTCCTCCTCACGAATATGCCGTAACTCATGTTCCTACTTATCCCTTTCACTAATCTGTGAAAGATGAAAGAACAGGGTGAGCTGATGCTCAGTAGGGATTTATATTCCATCTAACATAGTACAATATCAACACAAACATATATAAATCATATATAGAACAACAACACATCAAAATACATAACATCTACATTACCAATGATTTCCGACCGAAAGTTTTGTTCGTTTCTTGTTTTAAACATAAGGTTTATCTTTCCATCGTACAACGTACGATCTTCTGCAGGAATCCCTCACTTCGGAGGATATGGTTTGGAATAACCCATCAAACCATGCATCACATCTCAATATTACATATTAGAGGAATGTTTTCTTCATTGCTTTTTATGGGATTTATCATCATGAAATATATATATCAATGTATGTAACATATGTGAGCATATATGTTTATATAAATTCAATAGGTCATGGAAATCAGCCCTTCATGAACATGTATTCCACATAAAATCAAAGGAAAACAGTATATATACACTCACAAATACCCGTGTATCCCCTACGTTTACCGCACGATTGATAACGGTTGCTCCACTAATTTCTTCCCTATCCTCTAAGCTTTAGAACTTGAGTTTTTCTTAAGTTGTTGAAGAAGAAAAACCCCAAACCAGCCCACTAGGTTGCTGCCGTTTTTCTCCCTCTCTCTTTTTTTTTTTTTTTTTTAACTCACCAAAATGGAGAGACTTGGAGGGATCGACACTAGTATAGCCGATCTCTCCCTCTCTCCCTAGATTTTCACTAACTCAGTTAGTTTCCTAAATCTCTTCTCACATTCCTCCTCATCTTCTTTGATCAAGATAGAGATTTTAGCAATTTTGACAACAAGAATTCCTTCCAAAATGGGCTACACAGTTAGGGTTCCCTAGGATTGGATGGTGGTGATCACTTAATCATCATCCAAGGGTTCACACTATTTTAATTTTATAAAAACCCTAGTATTTCATATTTATCCAAGTGAGAAGATTGACTAATTAGTTAACAAAATTTTAGGGAGAGAATAGAGGAGAGATCGACCTCCTCTTTATGCTTGGCCGAGTTTTACATTGTGGCCTCATTTTGTGTCAAATTGATTTCCTGAAAATTATAGAAACCCACTAGGATGTTCACAATTGTCTCTAGATTAGATCTAATGGTTCGGATGATCCCAAACCTTGCTAGATTACCAAAAATAATCCTACCTTTAATTTAGGGTAAGTTTTCTAAGTTTTGTGTTAAAAAATGGGATTCCAAACCATATTAGCATGATCTCTATTTATTTATTATTTCCAAAACTCTAAAATCACCTCCATATCTTATTTCCTAAAATATCTCCTTGCAAACTAATTTTGATTAATCCCCAAGACTTAAAATTTCTTTCCTCTAAGTACACACGTTTTTTTTCTTTCTCATGGGTGAGGTCCACACGGTTTCTACATATTATGTATATATCTATATATGTATATATGTAATCTATATCTATATATGTATATACATAAATCTAGATATTATACGCCCCACCTATACACCCCTTTTATGCATGCATTTAATTAGTTAGCCTCCCATATATATCTATATATATATATACATTTCATTGCATGCATTTAATAAAAACTCTCCCACATGTATATTTATATATATAGCATGCATTAGTTACGTGAAAATCATAATAATAAACATATTATAATTATATATGCATACAAGTATTTGAAAGGTCCATGTTTTATGTTTGTCGAATTTCGTGTCAAAGGTAAACTCAAGATGGTCAATGTAACTTGAGTTAGAGTCTAGTGAGTCTCGGTTCACTTCGGTTGAAAGAGAAGAAATCTACAAAGACTCCGAAGAACTCAACTCACCACCGGAAGACATCCTAGGATGGTAAGTGACTTAGAACACTAAGTACCATAGGTGGTTAGATTGCTAAGAGTGTTTCCCACACTGTTTGTTCTTGATAAAATGTGTTTTAAAAGATAAATTTTTAATCTAGACAGTGTTGGTTTCGAAACCAGGAAGCTTGGTTTCGAAACCAACTGCATTGATAGTGTTAGTTTTATATAGGGAAAAGTGAAAGGTCCATGTTTTAT
>MVGT01001178.1:13133-24166 GCA_002174775.1 Macleaya cordata
GTGACTGAGATTCGAAGTTTCCTAGGGCTAGCCGGTTACTATCGTAGGTTCGTGGAAGGATTCTCAAAAATTGCAGCTCCGTTAACCAAGCTCACACTAAAAAGAGTACCATTTGTGTGGTCGGTTGAGTGTGAAAGGTCCTTTCAAGATTTAAAGAAGAGGTTGACTTCGGCACCAATACTTATAGCGCCAACACCTGGTGCCGGCTATATCATCTTCACTGATGCGTCACGTAGAAGGTTAGGCGGTGTCCTAATGCAGGGTGAGCGAGTTGTCNTTAGAATTTGGAAAGATACAAATTCCTCTTCTAAATGTTTATATAGTTATTATTACCATTACTATTTCTCTCTCCATTTACAAAAATTATGATATATTCTTTTTTAAATTGATAATTTGTATATGACAAATGTGCCATTAGTTACAATAATTAATTATACATAAATTCTCTCTCCTTAAATTCATCCTTAATTATAGGTTTGAAATTGGTATTAATACTGAAAGAGTCTTAAATAAATTTAAAAATTTACTATAATATTATTTATTAATTGAAATCAAAATTTGGAAAGAACAAAGTCTTCTTCCAAATGTTTATATAGTTATTATTACCATTACTATTTCTCTCTCCATTTACTAAAATTATGACATATTCTTTCTTAAATTGATAATTTGTATATGACAAATGTGTCGTTAATTACAATAATTAATTTTATACAAATTTTCTCTACTTAAATTCATCCTTAATTATAGGTTTTAAAATTGGTATTAACACTAAAAAAGTCTTAAATAAATTTTAAAATTTATCTTAATATTATTTATTAATTGAAGTCAGAATTTAGAANACTGATGGTAATGTCCCTTGTATTTTGGGGTACGGGGCGTTACAGTAGTGGTGAAGATGGTGGTAGCCTTAGTGAAGTGGAAGTTGTGAAGGTGGTGGTGGTGCTGATGGTGGCGGCGATGAGGTGGTGGCCAGTGGTGAGATTGTGGTGGTCAAACTATTTTGACCAAGATGGGGGTGCCAATAAAATTGGGGACTACCAATAAGATTATGGACATTTTAGGGGGTACCTATAGAGGGGGCCTGCCAATAAGTTTATGGGGCCTGCCTATAAAACCACCCTTCCATTAAAACCCAAAAAATACTATGATTGGGTTTTCTTTTCCTTTTATATTGTTAGAGAGAAAGAAAGATGTGTAGAAAAGGAAGGAGAAGAAGGAGAAAGAGAAGAAGAGAGAACGAGGGATATCTAAACTCGGTAGTTAGTTGTCGATTATGACAATCCTAAATCGGCAGTTGGGTGCAAATTTCTGTCTCCGAAATCTGCACCCAACTGTTGATTTGTGTTTTTAGCAGTTTTAAATAAAAAAAATAACTTGGCATGCCAATTTATGTCTTATTTTTCGGTGTCGTGATACTTATTTTCTCTAAGAAATTAAAATGGACTTCCTGTGCCGATTCGTAGTTAGTGAACAAAAAAAAGTTTCAAAATTGAATTTTTCGTTTCAAATTTACAAAATATGCAACGAAACTTGTCGAAATACCTTTTAATTAAGGAATTAATTTATGGTCTTTTGGAGGATTAGAAGACACAATACCCTCTTCCATCAAATTTTCTTGAATTTCTTCATCCATTAAAGGATTTAGGCGAAATAACTGATTTTTCCCAACCCTAGGGGTTTTGACAAGATGACTTCGATTCTTTGTTCTAGTTTTGGAATGTCCGAAAACCTCAACTCGGAGGGTTAACGAGTTGAACGAGATAGGGTAGGATAAGTATCTTGGTTTTGAAAGAGAAAGATTTACATGGTAAAGTGTTTGATCAAAATGGGGACTGCCACAAATAATTGTATAGTCAAACTTAATTGACCAAATCTAACCTAATAGGGCTACTAATAAGATAATGGGGGTGCCTTTAAAATGACCCAATTACTCATCTATTATCTATAC
The DNA here is from genome assembly GCA_002174775.1 of Macleaya cordata. NCBI lineage: Eukaryota > Viridiplantae > Streptophyta > Magnoliopsida > Ranunculales > Papaveraceae > Macleaya > Macleaya cordata. The sequence goes on from MVGT01001178.1 coordinate 15,082, forward strand.
TATATTACTATAGCTGAAGCATTTGACGTGGCATCCTCAGACATCCACGTGGCACTCTATTCTTTTAAAGAGACACGTCACAAGAAATACTCCATGTCACCATCTTTATTGTCTTTCTTTAGAACACCATTTTAGGCATAAAATACTTCTATAATGTTTCTATAATTAAATCCGTAATTAATAAAATCTTCTTTGGTGGCACAAATGTTTCTAAAGTTATTATTACTATTACTATTTCTCTCTCCATTTATTAAAATTATGACATTTCTTAAATTGGTAATTTGTATATAACAAATGTGCCATTAATTAAAATAATTAATTATACACAAATTCTCTCTCCTTAAATTCATCCTTAATTATAGGTTTGAAATTGGTATTAATACTAAAAAAGTCTTACATAAATCTAAAAATTTACCGTAATATTATTTATTAATTAAAATTAGAATTTGGAAAGATACAAATTCCTCTTCTAAATGTTTATATAGTTATTATTACCATTACTATTTCTCTCTCCATTTACAAAAATTATGAAATATTCTTTATTAAATTGATAATTTGTATATGACAAATGTGTCGTTAATTACAATAATTAATTTTATACAAATTTTCTCTACTTAAATTCATCCTTAATTATAGGTTTTAAAATTGGTATTAACACTAAAAAAGTCTTAAATAAATTTTAAAATTTATCTTAATATTATTTATTAATTGAAGTCAGAATTTAGAAACATACAAATTCATCTTCCGTTCAAGAAAAACATCAACTTACTATTGTTGCAAACTTGCAATCGATTCAAATTTTAGCCTTAATATTAATTTTTAATTGAAATAAATCAGAAATATGGAAAGACACATTTCTATTCCATTCAAAATGATTGCAATTAATACAATCATATTCTTTCTCTCCTTCCCATAAATTTAGTTGTATTTGTCTTTCTACATTATCCTAGTAAACGATTACAATCCTTATTTTGCTCCTCATTTTAAATCTAATAGAATATATTAAATGTATCTTTATATATACTCTATAACTTTCTATTCACAATTTGTATGCTAAAATTTTTCGTTTATTTCTTTTTATTTTTTTTATTAGAATTTTTTCTTTTCTTTCTATGATCTCTTTTTTATTTCTCCAGAACAAAATAATGGTTGTTCCTTAAAAAAAATTTGATCAGGAATTCAGGTTCTTTAATTTTCTAAGATAATTGTCACGCATATGTCTGCATGTTCTCATATCCGGGGAATTTTTTTTATATAGATTTCTCTTAATTTGATTTGTGGGATTTTATTTTCCTTTCATGTTCTAATTTTTTGTATCATTCATATAACTTCCAATGAGTTGGTTTTGTTATTTAAGAAATTCAAGTGTTAACTAGATTCTTCTTCCTAGCTTTTGGTTAGTCGATTCTAACACACATCTTCAAACTTTTGGATATCTTTACTCTCTCTTTTTTTCTTTTTCTTTTTTCCGATAATGTGTACATATCTTTATTGTTACAGAATTATATTGGTTATTCTAGTTAACTCTTTCTCGCAATTCACCTAGTATGAATTTAAACTACTTTTATAGAGTAAATGGGAAGGTTGTTCATAATAGTCTAATGTTATATTTTCTTCTTCTTCTACTTTTATTTTAATTATTTAAGGTTCGCTTAACTTTAATTTAATTCCATGCCTCTCTCTCAACGAATCAACAAAAGACTCCTTAAGGTGCATTCTCTCTATATCTCTCTCCCCCTCTCTCTCTCTCTCTCTCTCTCTCTCTCTCTCTCTCTCTCTCTTACAAGTAAATCGGCATACCCATGTTGCAATTTAATTTATTCATCTCTATTTTTTTTATTTAAACATATCAACATATCAAGTTTATTCATATTTTATGGTACACATTATTTATTTCAGGTTAATTCAGTTGTGGAAGATATGTTTATGATGCATTTCTGCATACTAAGTTTTTCTTTAGTTGATAAAGAATACCTTAGGAAGCAGAAAAGTATAGTGATTTCACGTTGTTAAATAAATAGATAAATGTAAAAAATATGGATATGTAATGTTTCAGATGTATTAAATATTATTTTTTATCAAAAAAATGTATTAAAAATTATTTTTATTTGTGTACGTAATGTTAGGGATCCTAAGTTTTAAAATTAAACTGCAGCGAAATAAAAAAAAAGTTTAAAACTTTTCATAGATCCCTATTTATTCTTAATCGCTGTTAGGAATCTTAAGAAGGTTAGAAGGATTGTTACCTTTGAAGCATGGTTGATGAAGACACTATTTTGAAGTTCTCTTCTTCCTGCTTCAATCCACCAGAACAGATCTTCAATATTGTTTCTCCTTCTTCCTCAAGATCAAACCCTAGTTCTAGGTATATTGGATGCTAGGGTTTTTGATAGTTTAGAAATAACTAGGATTTATGGGGAGAGAGAGAGAGGGAGCCAACGATTTTTAGAGGGTGGTCTCTAAAAATCGCCCCCTCCCTTATTATATATAAGGGAGGTCAATCCCCATCCCTTTCCAACTCCTTGTTAGATCTCAACTGGGTCCCACTCAATCTAGCTAATTAATTTAGTTTCTTAATTCTTTTATAACTCTTACAAAATTAGGAACTAAAATAATAATTATAAGTTGGTCCACCAAGGACTTGTAATTGAACCCTCCAGATTTTGTGAAATTATTATAAAATCCTTCCACTACTTAATTGTTGGAAATTTGGTATTTGACCAAATAAAGCTTAATTAAGTGGGACCAAGTTAACTTTATTTAAGTGATGGGTCCATGCATGTATCTAATCGTGTATACCAAATTTTAAAGTGAATGAGTAAATTTTGTTTGTACCCACGTGAATAGACTTAAACCAATGTTGGTTGGTGAGTTGGTGTCTATTCATATTGTAAAGGTGCATTTTATTTGTCTAGCACCTATTGGAACAAATTGTGTATGTTCCCAAGAGTTGTTTTGTCATCTATTTAAGGGGTCCCTTATGTCTTCATTTTACATAAAAAATATACATAATCATCTAGAGTCCTAGTTGTTTGAGAGAGAGTGCAATCAATTTTGATTTAACTGTTCTTGTGGTTTGAAGTGCTACTACCTCAAGAAGCGATCATTGTACCCTGGGAGACTACCGCCGCTGAAACCGTAAGCACCGTTGTGGGGCGATTTTAGTCTTAAGGACATAGAATTAAATCTAGCCTCGATCCCTTACACTAATTAATTATTTTGCAGGAATTTCAGATTAATTGTTTAACATTAATTTGTAAAACAATTCCTCCACAGTCTTTGATATTCGTAAAAACTCTCTGGTTTTGGAACATTTACAAGTTAGCACTATTAGGGTGATTACTTATTTACCCTTAACCATCAAATGCATTAATACAATATTTATTCTAATAATCTTCGAAACACTTTAGAAGATCACTGGCCAGTTTAGAATAATATTCCATGCATTGAATATCTCTCAAGTGGATTCCATGTTAAATATTATAATCCTACTTTGATATCACAATCATCCATTTTGCTCAGAATATTGGATCACGTTTACGTCGATTGACCTCACTGTTTGCGAAACAAAATAACTGTAACCTACATATAGGGTATATACATATTCTCAGGATTAAGAACTTTTACCTAAAGTAGTGTAAAAATACTTTAAATATGCTGACACAAAATATAAAGTATTTTTCAATGATCCAGTTCAATGTATTCAAAATACATCAATATACAAGTTTGGAAGTCTCTACTTCTGTGATGGAGATACATCACATCACTTATGTGATTGACNTTCTAGGGTTCCTAGAACCCAACGATCCATGCACCTCCATCTTCCACATCTTCTTCTCCTTTGATCTCCATCAAATAATAAAGAGCATTGCATCCAACCTATACCCTTGTGTAGGGTGTACATCAAATCTAATATTATAAATTTAAATAGGCAGGGAAACCAAGAAACCAATTTTTCTTGCCTTTTTACATGCCTCAAAAATAAATAAATAACTAGATTCAATTACACATTCACATAAACCAATTTTAAAATTAATTAATTAATTGATCTATGATCCTACACAATAAAAGACCCTAACAACAGATTAAGCTAGGCTCTGATACCACTGTTAGGGATCCTAAGTTTTAAAATTAAACTGCAGCGGAATAAAAAAAAGTTTAAAACTTTTCCTAGATCCCTATTTATTCTTAATCGTTGTTAGGAATCTTAAGAAGGTTAGAAGGATTGTTACCTTTGAAGCGTGGTTGATGAAGACACTATTTTGAAGTTCTCTTCTTCCTGCTTCAATCCACCGGAACAGATCTTCAATATTGTTTCTCCTTCTTCCTCAAGATCAAACCCTAGTTCTAGGTATATTGGAGGCTAGGGTTTTTGATAGTTTAGAAATAACTAGGATTTATACAAAGAGAGAGGGAGCCAACGATTTTTAGAGGGTGGTCTCTAAAAATCGCCCCCTCCCTTATTATATATAAGGGAGGTCAATCCCCATCCCTCTCCAACTCCTTGTTAGATCTCAACTGGGTCCCACTCAATCTAGCTAATTAATTTAGTTTCTTAATTCTTTTATAACTCTTATAAAATTAGGAACTAAAATAATAATTACAAGTTGGTCCACCAAGGACTTGTAATTGAACCCTCCAGATTTTGTGGAATTATTATAAAACCCTTCCACTACTTAATTTGTAAAACAGTTCCTCCACAGTTTCTGATATTCGTAAAAACCATCTGGTTTTGTAACATTTACAAGTTAGCACCATTAGGGTGATTACTTATTTACCCTTAACCATCAAATGCATTAATACAATATTCATTCTAATAATCTTTTAAACACTTTAGAAGATCACTGGCCAGTTTAGAATAATATTCCATGCATTGACTTAAGTGAATATCTCTCAAGTGGATTCCATGTTGAATATTATAATCCTACTATGAGATCACAGTCATCCATTTTGCTCAGAATATTAGATCACGTTTACGTCCATTGACCTCACTATTTGCAAAATAAAACAACTGTAACCTACATATAGGGTATATACATATCCTCAGGATTAAGAACTTTTACCTAAAGTAGTGTAAAAATACTTTAAATATGCTGACATAAAATATAAAGTATTTTTCGATGATCCAGTTCAATGTATTCGAAATACATCAATATACAAGTCTGGAAGTCTCTACTTCTGTGATGGAGATACATCACATCACTTACGTGATTGACTTTAGTATATTATAGTCTTCCCAATAACGTGTAGTTATCTAGACTACGAACAAAACATTCATCAATGAATTATATCTCTTTCTCCATATATAACACTTATATATGAATAATTTATCAAAAATAATAATCTCACCATATATGTTAAATATGATAAATTTAATTAATGATAAACCAAGTAACTATAGATGTCAAACATATTATTTTTAGGGCATAACCCCAACACGTAACACAATCATTGTGGGATCACCTAACAGGTATACAAAGAGGTCTCTTTTTTTCTTTTTGGGTCTTCTAATCAAATAAAGTGAACTAAAATACATCTACAATACAAAAGTCTTGAGATACTTTTATGTTTTCTTTTTTCCTTATGCGGCATCTTGATTTCAAATATATCAAAATTATTTTCTTAGAAAATAATTAAAAAAATAGCAGTAAAGAATCTCGCAAAAAAATTTTATTCAGTTTTGCTGACTATGATATGCGAAGACATCTTCAAATTGATCGTCTAAAAAGAGATACAACAGAATTAAGAGTCTTTCCATTCCACCGCCACGTTAGTTTTCGCGTTTATCTTTGTATTCATTAGCTTTGGATGAGTTTTTCTAGGAGAATAGTCTATATTTTCGACCTTACGTCTTCATGTTATCGATGAAAAAAAAATCTTCATATTTATGTTGTTCAAATCATCCAAATTTTCAAAAATTAGATAAAGAAATGTTGAAATCATATTGGATAAGTGAGTAAAATGATATTACATGCTAAAATTTAAAATGTAACTTAAGGTACTTCTTTTGTGGCAGATAATAAATATTTGATGAAAATCAAGTTATTTTTTTTCTCAAATCTCAAAAACACAAATATTTTATTAATTCTGATTTCATGCATTTATATGTTTATATAAATAACTCTATATATTTAAGTTTTTTTTTGAGACATTATTATTATTATTAGTATTATTATTATTTTAACAAGTACTTTTTCTGAAAGCAGGTTTCATAACAGTTTTTTTATATATCTTACTATAACAACCATTAAGATGAGGCTATTTCGTAGTTATTTAATTAATTTATAGAAACAAATCTAATATATGTTTTATTAATTTAGTAATTATAATATTAAAATTAGTAAAATATATTAATAAGTATAATTTTTTAAAACAAATGCTTGTGCTTTGCCCGGGCTATAAAACTAGTCTATACTATATTACTATAGCTGAAGCCTATGACATGGCAGCTTCAGATATCTATGTGGCACCCTATTCTTTTAGAGTGCCACATCATAAAAAGTATTCTATGTCATCATCTTTAATTGTAGTGGATTCTAAAAAAAACCGTCACATTTAATAAATACATTCTATAAATACCTTTCAAGCAATTAATAGAGTTAATGTTAAAAACGTTATTTAACTTTCCAAATGAATAGTTAATTTTAAAAAGCTAATAACCTTCCAAATTAATATGGTTAGTTAGCACGTTATGCCCTCTCTCATAATATTACTTTAACGGAGATTTAATTAATTTTGATGGAAATTTGTAAAAATAAATATATTGTTGTTATTTTGACGTTCTTTATCTTTTGGAAATTTTTTCTAAATGTCACTAATTAAAAAAATTTAACGTATCTATACTAAAAATAGCTCTTAATTAATGCCTCTTTTGCTACATCTTCTCATAATCTCTCATATAAATCTAATGCACTCTCTCTTTGATTTGCTCTTAGTTTTACAAATTGCTAGAGATATCAAAATCAATAATGGTATTTGATTTGATTTTCTTTTTATTCAAATATTTTTGGCATTATTTGTTTTCATGCCTGATCTCTTGATTTTTATAACAAGAGTTGTGGGATTTTTTTTTTGTTTGAGGGTACGAAATATTACAGGAAAAAAGAAGTGAACCACTGCACTCATTCAAATATTCTCATTGATAGAGGGGTGGAGTATTAATTAGTAATTTTTAAAAAAATTATATTTTAAGAAATAAATTTGGTAGCCCAACTTTGCTCTCCCTCTTTTTTTTCTACTTATTTTCATTCTTTAATAGATGAGGAAAGTAGAGAAATCACTAATAAGAGTTAAAAAGACTTGAACATTTTGATGTTTTGGTCCAACCTATTTTTTAAATAATTTTATTTATTAAAATTTTATTCTAACCAATCATTACTTTTTTATTGACAAGGACCTAAACTCACAATTAGAGGTTTACAATAGAGTAACTCCTTAATTGATGAGTTTAATGTATTTATTTATTATTATTTGGTAGGTTGTTGAAGGAGTGGGAGAAGGCGAGAAAGTCTAATTTTATTTATTCGTTCGGCACTCTGAAACTTTTCGTTTTATTTTAATGTATTTTTTTTCATCCAAATAACCATTATTTCTACTTAGTGGATACACTAAGTAAATTTCTTCATCAAATAAATTACATAGATTTAAGAAATAATAGTAAGTTAATTCATTTTCATCCAAGTAATATATTTACTTATAACTTAACAAATTTGTTTCTCAAAGAAATTTTAATTTTAATTTCATTTTAAGAAATTTTACGAGATTATAATTTTATCAAAGAAATTACATTGAATGATAAATTAGAATATTTCCTTTAATGAGTTGTATGCAGATCTGAGTTTGCATCGCTTAGTGAAGAAATATAGATTTTGTCTCGTCGTAAATTTTTAAGTAAATAAAAAAATTTATTTAGAATTGCCCGTGCTTAGTACGGGCTTTCAATACTTGTAATATACTATAGGAGAAGCATTGGGTTAACAAACCCCTCTCTCTTAGGTGTGGGTTAAAAAAACATACATTATAAACATAAGGCCCAATCTATATTATTTATTATATAATATAGAGAAGCCTTTTTAAATTCTAAAACAACTAAATTTTTTAGAAGCCGCACGGGGATATGGGGGCTAGTTACGTAATGATGGATGGGCCTAAATGGCTATACCTGGGTTAGGAGGATTGGGAAGGTAGTGGTCTAGTCTTAATGAAGCAATGGGCTGAGGGAGTCTATTTAAGTGGAGATGGGCTTAATAAGTTTGCTAGGAGGGCCTGAAAATAATTACCTAAAAACCTATAGCACTAGATTTTGAAAAGAAAAAAAAACACAAAAATCCAAACATGCGAAAATGCAACTGCATCATTTCTTATATTCGAGTATAATAAGTGAGAGGGGGAGGAAGAAAGGAGGGGGGAGCTGCGTAGGGGGGAGCTACGTAGAGGCCTTTGGCATGTAAGCAGAGAGATCAGGGAAGAGGCCTTTGGCCTTTGAATGGAGCTTGAATGTTGAAATAACAGAGGGAGAGAAACAGTGAGAAAGGAAGAGAAGAGAGATCAGTTCACCGGACTGCACCTCACTTATTTTTCTTGTTTATCTTATGTTTATTTTTCTGTTATTAATTTGTATTAGAACCATGATCTCAATCATAGGGTTCTAATTCTTAGCTTAGGCTATGATGAAGCCCCAAACTTGAGTAGTTCTTGGATTTAAATTGTATTATTCCTTGATGATCTCTAATGCATTAATTTTATTTCTCATTTGAACCGGTTGATGAATTTATTGTTCTTTCACTATTTATGTGATGCATATGTAGTAGTTGNAATTTAGTTTCTTAATTCTTTTATAACTCTTATAAAATTAGGAACTAAAATAATAATTACAAGTTGGTCTACCAAGGACTTGTAATTGAACCCTCCAGATTTTGTGGAATTATTATAAAACCCTTCCACTACTTAATTTGTAAAACAGTTCCTCCAAAGTTTTTGATATTCGTAAAAACCCTCTGGTTTTGTAACATTTACAAGTCAGCACCATTAGGGTGATTACTTATTTACCCTTAACTATCAAATGCATTAATACAATATTTATTCT
>MVGT01001178.1:29961-85915 GCA_002174775.1 Macleaya cordata
ATGATCCAGTTCAATGTATTCAAAATACATCAATATACAAGTTTGGAAGTCTCTACTTCTGTGATGGAGATACATCACATCACTTATGTGATTGACTTTAGTATATTAATTATAGTCTTCTCAATAACGTGTAGTTATCTAGACTACGAACAAAATATTCATCAATGAATTATATCTCTCTCCATATATAATACTTATATATGAATAATTCATCAAAAATAATAATCTCACCATACTTGTTAAATATGATAAATTAAATTAATGATAAACTAAGTAACCATAGATGTCAAATATATTATTTTTAGGGCATAACTCCAACAATCTCCCACTTGCACTATAAATAATCAAATGTCTCCTTTAAACCCATCTCATGGACATGAGAATCAAAAACCTTCTGAGACAAGGCTTTGGTGAATGGATCAGCCAAGTTATCCGCCGAAGCAATCTTGGTGACAATAATATCACCTCGATTGGTGATATCTCTGATAAGATTGTATTTCCTTTGAATGTGCTTGTTGGCTTTGTGACCTCTAGGTTCTTTAGAGTTCACAAGTGCTCTAATATTATCACAATAAAGAGTAATAGGCGGAGTAGCTTTTGGAACAACTATCAGATCTCCTAGAAATTTCTTGAGCTATACTGCTTCCTTAGTTGCTTCGTTAACAGCTACATATTCAGCTTCCGTGGTAGAATCAGCAATGCATTTCTGTTTAATGCTCCTCCAGCTGATGGCTCCACCACCGAGCGTGAAAACATATCCTGAAGTCGACTTCCTTTCGTCAACATCTGACTGAAAGTCAGAATCTGCATAACCGACTGGAACTAGGTATGTTCCTCCGTATACTAGCATATAATTCTTAGTCCTTCGCAAGTACTTTAGTATATGCTTTACGGATGCCTAATGCATACGTTCCGGATTGGATTGGTACCGACTAACCATGCCTACAGCAAAATAAATATCTGGTCGGGTACACAACATAGCATACATGAGGCTTCCTACAGCTGATGCATAAGGAACCTTTTCTATGTCTTCCTTCTCTTCAGGAGTCTTTGGACATTGATCCTTCGAAAGAGAAATGCCATTTCTGTATGGCAAGAATCCCTTGATAGAATCTTGCATTGAGAACCTTTCCAGTATTTTATCTATATAAGTAATTTGAGATAGGCCTAACATTCTAGATTTCTGATTCTCAGAAGTTTTATACCTAGAATGTAGCTGCTTTCTCCCAAATCCTTCATGCTGAAATGATTAGACAACCAAATTTTAACTGATGATAGTGCTCCTACATCATTCCCAATTAGTAAGATATCATCCACATACAAGACTAGAAAAATCACCACATTACCATTCAATCTCTTGTACACACGTGGTTCATAAGGGTGTTGATCAAAACCAATGGATTTAATTGCCTGATCAAATCTGATGTTCCAACTTCGAGAAGCTTGCTTCAGTTCATATATTGACCTTCGCAATTTGCATACCATATGCCCCTGGTTGTCTGATACAAAACCATCTGGCTGGACCATGAAAATGTCTTCTTCAAGATTGCCATTGAGAAAGGCTGTCTTGACATCTATTTGCCAAATCTCATAGTCATAATGAGCTGCAATGGAAAGAAGTATCCTAATAGATTTAAGCATAGCTACGGGCAAAAAGGTTTCATCATAGTCGATTTTCTCTTTCTGAGTAAACCCTTTCGCTACTAGTCTTGCTTTGTAGGTTTCAACCTTTCCATCAGGTCCTCTCTTCTTCTTATAAATCCACTTACACCCNTTAAATCCAAGAACTACTCAAGTTTGGGGCTTCATCATAGCCTAAGCTAAGAATTAGAACCCCATGATTGAGATCATGGTTCTAATACAAATTAATAACAGAAAAATAAACATAAGATATACAAGAAAAATAAGTGAGGTGCAGTCCGGTAAACTGATCTCTCTTCTCTTCCTTTCTCACTGTTTCTCTCCCTCTGTTATTTCAACATTCAAGCTCCATTCAAAGGCCAAAGGCCTCTTCCCCGATCTCTCTGCTTACAGGCCAAAAGCCTCTACAAAGCTCCCCCTATGCAGCTCCCCCTCCTTTCTTCCTCTCCCTCTCACTTATTATACTCGAATATAAGAAATGGTGCAGTTGCATTTTCGCGTGCAAGTTTTTGGCTTACAGCAGAGTTCATGAAAATCCATGTCTGAAAATTTTTCCAAGAATATTTCATGATTTTTCACACAAAATATTATATTTCATCAAGCAAACTATAAATATTGAAACTGATACAAGAGTTAAGTCAGATTAATCAGAGTGCATGATTGTGCTTAAAATTACTACTCTACGGGACAGACGGGTGCAACCATCTAATCACACCTTTGGGCAGAGATTTGATGTGCTATTCGTCCCCTAATTGACTTTAATTATTTTATATTTATCTAAATCGGTCTAAGGGTTAAGCCAGATTAGTCAGAGTGTATGACTAAAGTTAATATGCTCAAACTTACCACTATGCGGGACAGATGGGTGCAACCATCTAATCACACCTTTGGGCAGAGATTTTGATGTGATATTCGTCCCCCAATTGGCGACAATTGCCGCGTACAGAACTAACCTAGCACGATCAGATAAATCCAGACATTATCATCACCTTTGGGCAAGAGGGTTATCCTTCTCTCTCCTTCACGTGCAGGCTTTTCTGCCTCCACTCAATCTATCAGAAAGTTCCTAGACACCTTTGGGATGAACTAGTTGTTTCTAATAGGTGATCGCAACTTAGCGATTTTAAAGAAAACTTAATCTCTATATTTAAATAAACATGATATTCATAGGATGGACACCTTTGGGCAGACAATCTAACCTACTTCAATCATGAGTATTCAAACAACCGCTTTGAGTGTATTCCTAAACCCTAATAGGATAGACTTAGATGTTCCTTAAAACTTTCCTTATAATTTCTACAATGTATCCTTACTTGAGATAACTTTTATAGAAAATTATTTTATTCGTAAGCTTATTAAAGAAAAAATATCTCAATTATAACGTAGAATTCTATGTGTATATTTAATTGTGTTCTGCATGCCAACTACTATTTACCTAGGCAATTACATAATCTTGAACTTTAAACTATATTATATACAATAACACAATTAATCATAATAACATCAAGTAGCATGATAAACTTTAAACTGAAATAAATTATAATTGGTTTCAAAAAAGTCACCAATAAACTGAAACTTTAAAACCATCAATATGATTTCATAAGATCATGAAATTCAAAAAGTTGTAGTCCACATAATAAAATTATATTCCTTGAACCAGTACACTAAAGAAAACTGGTTAAATTAAGATTATTCTACAATTACAAAATCAGACCTGAATTTTAATTTGAAAAATCCCATAGGTAGATCTGTAATGATCAGAAACCTTACCATATCAAACTTAAAGTCTGTTCCATGACAATCAATGGGTGAACAAGTCTATTAAGCTTACTAATTTAAGTGGGTCAAACCTATTTTTCATAACTTTTTTCAAACAAGTTAGGAATAAGTTTGAAAAATTAACCCATTTTTTTTTTAAAAAAAAAACGAATTAAAAGCTCGGGCTGATATGCCAACCCTTATAGGGTCGTCCTTAATTAACCCTACTTTCCACCAAGGGGCATTCCAAATATATTAAAGTAGGCAACTAGCCAGTTCAATTAATACACAAGAGAAGTATATATGACCAACACCCTATGATATATCTCTTAATGTGATTGATGAATTTGGTGAGTCAGGGCCCATGGTTTTAAATAGATACCACTAGTGATCCTTTCAATTTAAGAAAATTGTAAAATAGTGCAAAATTTCAAATAATTACAAAGCACGAGGTTTTCGATCTCAAGTTCTATTATTTTCTACTCTTTTTACTAGTTCATAATCTATTCTTGGCCCACCACGTTGTATCTCTCAGGGAGCGAAATAATTAATTAATACCCTTGAACCGGTTTAGTTAGACCAGAACTAAAATAACTCAGTTCTGGTTCAAATTAATTCTGAGTCAATTCAACTCAAATTTGGGTTTAACTTAATACCTATAAACAAACACGCCCAGAATATGTTCATGAGTCAACTCATCAAGTTGTTCAAATTCACTGAGTCAAATCAACATGTTGACTCGTTATCTTTCACAACTTGGAAACCTTAGAAATTATAGATTTTAAATACCAAAAATTAGTCACCGCAAGTCGCAAGTACGAACCAGAAAAACCCCAAAAAGATTAAGCTACGATTAAACTACATCCTATAACGCTTAATCGAATAACCTTTTTATATACGTTCTAATTGATGATCACATGGAAACAATTAGAATATTATCGTAAGAGATAAGTTATCAACAGATCATCACACACTATTAAACTTTCTGGTTATAACGATCATTATAAAACTTAAACAATTGTGAGATCAACAATTATATACCATACTATGTTGTTGATCATGTTTCTGGGTTTTATGCATTTGTTCCAGAAACAACAAAAGTCAACATACAAATACAAATACTATTATATCAGATGCAAATTTAAATAAAACAATCCTCTCCCAAAGAAAACCTATTACCATACTATGCATCTCTAGACAATTGAATATTCAATTCAAGTATTTTAATTAAACAAGACGAAATATCAAACATCTCTAACTAATCAATCGATTAAAATTCATTCAATAAATCGCATGCACACGATGACGCTCTGATACCACATGTTAGAACTATCATATGGATATAGGCATGCTGATGTACTGAACAAAATAATGGCAGAGTTGATCGCCGTACCTGATTAATCGCAGAAGTCCAATAGAGGCTTTAACCAGAGAAGAACCTACAACCCTTATGTCTTTAGCAGATGATGGGGCTCAGATTGCATGAGGCTAAGGGTTGACCTCATCTCTATTTATAAACTGTAACCCTAGATCTTCCTAACCCATCAAGGAAACTAGAGTTGTAAGGAATCTACACTTACCAAATATATTAGGATTACCACCTAACCAAGAAACCTTAATTCCTTAAACACTTAGTCCCTTCTATTCACAGATGTGGGACTACAATATTTCTAATTAATACATAATGGCAATTTTCCAGACTGAATAGGAAAATATATGTTGTACTATGGGCTACAATCTTACATGTATATGTACATGATCTACAACAGTTGCATGGGGTTAAGGAGGAATCTAGGGTTATTTTAACTGCTGTGATCATCGTCGTTGTGGGTGCGATGAGATAGTGCAACAGCCTAGAGTTTCTATGGGAGTGGAGGAACCTGCTCCATCGGTTCGAATTTTGCTGGTGTGAAGGATCTTTCAATACAAGATGTTCCTTCTTCGAGTCTGTTGAATTGTAGAGATTAGAGAGGGAGTCCGATGTTCTGTTTCGGATAAAGAGGATATCATGAGTAATAGAGGTGATGTGGAGGCACAAAAAGTAGCTGATGGAGAAAGCACATTGATGGGATGGCCCACCATTGGCCATTGGTGAGCCCCACTGAGTAGGGACCACATAATGTAGTCCTATCATACATCTTCTACTAGGGCTAAAGATCAACAAATTAATTCAGTTTTCTCTATTCCATCAAGAAAGTAGACCCAATCAATTTTTCTTAGAGTTAAAAGTTTTGAAATTGACTGAATTTTGATGAGAATGATATATATGGTGAGGTGGGACAGTGAGACAACAAACAATTATGGAGACATATGATCTTCTCTCTTAGGGCACACGATAAGGATATTTTTTATGAACTTTTTTGCACCTTAAAAATCTTCAAATCAGCTGATTTTTTATATGATGTCCACAAAGAATCTATTAGGATTTTTAGGTCCTAACCCAACGATCGATTATATAGAACGATGAAATAAGAACGAGAAATATAATAAAAATAGAACCAAACACACAAGGCAAAAGATTTACAAGGAAAACCCCAAATCAAGTAAAAACCTCGAACAAAAGTACGATCAATTCAATTAATAAACAATACAGATAATTACAGAGATCTCTCACCTCAAAACGTCACCCTTATTCCATACAAGAAGCACACAAGAAGACCAAAACCTTAGTTCACCTCTTCTCTGACCTTTATGAACTTCAAACTTGATTTGGATTCTCTCTTCCTCAATCACAAGAGTTTTCCACATCCTTAGGACGACCTAAGACCTTCTTATTTATAGATTTCATTAAACCCACGCATAAATAAAAGTTTCCTAAACCTACTAGGACTCTACAATCGCCTAAAAAATGAAAAACCCAGAAGAGTATCGATACCCACTTTCCGAGTATCGATACTTCAACCATTTGATATCCTTTAGTAACTTAGTATCGATACTCACTTTCCAGGTATTGATACTAAGGTTAACTGGTCGTATTTGTGAATAACCAAAAACCTCACAAAATCATCACTTTAAATGTCAAATTCACACTATTAAATTTAAGATTAAGTATTCGTGGTGCAAGAGATCTCTTATTGAACTAATTTTTTTTAAATATGATTCAAAACTAAACAACTCACTAATCTTTTAATCTTAACATGTGCCATAAGGACACACGTTAGTAAAATCCAACATTCTAAGCGCTACACCCTAATCCCGACTCGGCAGATTTAGGAATTGAGCTGTACAAATTTCTCTAATCAGGATTTGCGTGAAACAATCCAACGGCTATCAAACACGTTCTCACGTAAGCACGTGCATGAGGTATCTTCTCCAATATTCAATTATGCAAAGATGGCAGTCTATAATTGGTTTATCTCCCACCGGATTTGTTACAGTCCCCAAGAAAAATTTTCTCAGACATTGCACAATCTTCGCCATCATACAAAGAGACGCTCATTTTGTCTTTCTGCCCCTTCAATCCCTGCAAGAGTCACAAACACCCACTCTAGATGAACTCTATGAATTAAAATAGTCAACAATCACTGAAAAGAGAACCAATCCACTACAGAACGAAAAAACTCTCTCTCTCTAAAACCCTAACTCTCATTTTTTCTCAAATTCAAAGTTTCCTAACACTCATAACAAACTCCATGACGAATTCAATGAGTTTGAAGCATGGACTTTCTCTCTGGTGTCCTCAAACTTCTTCTTCTTCTTTAAATCGAATTACCCATTCTTATTCACTCCCGTTTGTTAGATCCCAAAGAAGAAGCTTCATAGTTTCTTCATCTTCTTTCGCTAACGAGAATCGAGAGTCAGTATATGAATGAATTAATACCCTTACTTTCTATCATTTGAAAAAATAAAGTTATTTAATTTCTTTGGAATTTGATGATGTTTTGAATTTGTGTTTCTTGTTTTTAGGTTTGTTATAGTTGGTGGTGGAAATGCAGCTGGTTATGCAGCTAGAACTTTTGTCGAACATGGAATGGCTGATGGGAAGCTCTGTATTGTGTGTAAAGAGGTAAAAAATTATGGGTTACCAAATTGAAGTTCTTCTTCAAATATTTGTTTATAAAGTTGTTGTTGTTTTTTTTTTTTTTTTTTCCTGAGATTAGTTGTTAGTGGTGGTTGTTTTTATAGGCATTTGCTCCTTACGAGCGTCCGGCTTTGACGAAAGCTTATTTGTTCCCAAAGGATAAAAAACCAGCTCGATTACCTGTAAGAATTTTGTGTTTTGATGATGATTTGTAACCCCATTTAACATTTCGAAATTTTATTCATTTGAGTTGGTTGTAAATAATTTAATTTTAACTGATTTATTACGGTTACACTTAAATTATGTTAGGGTTTCCATACTTGCGTTGGATCTGGTGGGGAAAGGCAGACTCCTGATTGGTATAAAGAGCACGGTATAGAGGTTCGTTTTAATACCTGTTTCGTTTGATGTTGTATTTTTCATTTTTAATTTTGAACCTTGCATAATAGCTTGTTAATTATGCAAAGGAAAAACAAACAAAGAAACTTAATTTTATCTAAATTGATAGCAGAACCAATGATTATGCATAATCAAATGTCTTACACGCTCTGTCATATGCAGTGAAGGCTCCTTGATTTTCTAATTTGCGTTTGTAACGTTGAGCAATGCATTAGAACTTACTTAGTTAACAAAAGAAAGTAGAAAGCACATTATTGTTGGAAATTGATCCCTAGTGCCAATGAGATGCTGACTGATGGGTAAAGGTGTAATTTTGCATTTTATATATCAGAGGCTTTCCTTAGCTTGCTTTTTCTTTTTATCTTAACTAAAGAAATGTCACATTATTGATCGACTAAAACTTCTCTTATATTATTAGTTCAAAACTAGCACGGTAACAGTGTCGAAAGTGCCATACTAATCCCATTTCTTAGTGACTGCACTTCCAAAAATGCTGTTGTTCTTGACATACTGCATAAGCAAAACAATTATCTGCAGATAAAAATGTAGTGATTGCTACTGGAATATCTGTCAAGAAGACAAATTTGAAAGTCAGAGTAGTGGATTTAATTTTGATAGTCACTCTCTTCTAAATCTTACATATAATGTTCTACAAGAGATATTCCTATAGATTGTAAAATATAGTAATGCATGGCTTTGTTCTTTTTTCTTTCCTTCTTTATTTTTGCCTTTATTTTGATATATACTTTTGTGAAATACTGTTTATAATGGTGCCTTTTAATCTTCATAGATGTTATATGAAGATCCGGTAACAGGTCTTGATATCACAAAGCAGACTCTAGCTACATCTTCAGGCAAACTTCTTAAGTATGGATCCCTCATAATTTCGACAGGGTGTACAGCTGTCAGGTATGCTTAACTAATTTGATCATGGTTATCAGACATGCCTTTCTATCATTCAAGGGCTTTCAGAATTTATTCACCCTATGAGTTCACTTGTGACATGTTGGTCTGCCTTTGTCTTGTCCAAAAGGAAGATTTAGGGATACATTCATTTCTGTATTCATATTAATAGCTTATAACTGTTGGAAGAAGCTGACATCTGTTTTGTTAAGCAATTTTTGCCTTATTTTCCACCAATGCCATCACTGGTTCATTGGTAGAACTCAAATTCAGAAACGACTAAAGAGTTCTCACCCTTGCAAAATTAGTAATAAATAAGAAAAAATAATTTTGTGACTAATGAAAGAGGAACTTGCAGAATTTTGTATCTGTCTGTTATCTCCTTTTAAAGATGCACACATTAAACGGTACATAAGAAATAAAAAAGATACAAAAATAGAAAAAAAAATGTTATGTTTTGTGTTAACTATATTAGCTAAGGGTGAAATGGTCATTAACCGTGAAATATATGGGGTTGAGGGACAGAAAAGAGGCAAGTAAAAGAGCTGATTAATTGGATAAAATACACTAAAAACAGGTGATAATAATTCTGGGGTTGATATTAAAATTATATATAGAGTTATAAGATCATTATAGGAAATCATTTGTTGAGTGTACTACTATCACTACATTTCATTAACTCACTAGATTAGCCAAAAAATTCTTCTTGTTGAATTGCTGATAATAGTTTATGTTTCCATGTGTCATATTTGTTCAACAACCTTATTCTCATAGTTATAAGGGATGGTTTGGCCATGAAAAGTATTTCATTAACATGAGGAATTTGGTTACTGCTATTATTCAGATGAATTTTAGACACTCAACACTCCGTTCTGCCTAATCAATTCATGATGAAAGAGAGTAGAATGATAAATATATCTCAATGGGTCTTAATTTCAGATTCCCAGAGAAGATTG
This sequence comes from Macleaya cordata, assembly GCA_002174775.1. Classification (NCBI taxonomy): domain Eukaryota; kingdom Viridiplantae; phylum Streptophyta; class Magnoliopsida; order Ranunculales; family Papaveraceae; genus Macleaya; species Macleaya cordata. The sequence goes on from MVGT01001178.1 coordinate 39,640, forward strand.
GAGGAAACTTACCTGGTGTTCACTATATTCGCGATGTTGCTGATGCTGATTCACTAATATCATCGTTGGTATATTCCGTTACATTTTATTGTTCTTTGAGTTGCTTCTATAATCATATCTTGTTCAGTTACTTTCATTGTATGATTAAATTATTAACATAAAAATGAAATGGACCTCTTTCTGAATCAAGTTTTTCGTCCCATGCTTGAACAACTTCAGTGGTTACATCATTTGAAAAGTTGTTTGGACTTTGGAGTTCATGGTGATCCAAATTCATTGCTTCTTTAATTCGACATGTCTTTCCACTTCCACTGCTTTATCATGGGAATAGTGATGTATATCTATGGACGTGGATCTGAAACTTGGAGTGGCCATCTATGAATTCGCTAAAACGAAATGACAGCACCCTTCATTCCCTTCATTCCCCGGCCCCTTAAAAAGATGCTAAATTGGTCCCAGCTCACGGCAAAATTACATACCAGTACCTTTCTGGAAAGGATCTCGATCTATTTGTGTTTTTCCTGTATGGGAAGAAGTTTTTCTCCATCAAGTTGACTTTGAATCTCTATACTAGACTTCATTTGAATACTAGCAGACAAAAAGAATTTCTGGGGTGGCAGAGCTGGTATGTATCTGAACCCATGAACTCATGGTTACAGTGCAATACGGCAACCCATTGAGCTAAGAGCTAGAGCCCTATAGTAGTAACTGGTCAGTGTTGACAATCACTTCTTCTGAAGGTCGAACTGTTAGAGAGAGGGAGTAAAATATATATAACAAGGGTCTGTAGGTCTAACAAGGAGTCCACAAAAATTAAACAATAAGTAGGATTTTCTTATTCAGAATCTTGGACTAGTAACTTATCGTAGATGTTCTGATATCATCATAAATCTCTGTAATTCATTATGGGGTTGTGAGCATTCCTCCAGCAGCCCATGTTGAAATTCTTGCAACTCCGAGTTTTCATAGATGTTTGAGTTTTACTTAAAAATAGAGTGACTATTGCAACTACTAAACATGGAAAGCCTCCTGCAACTTTTGATTCCATGATTTTGAACCATAAACACGGAAGTTCCTCTGAGTTTTAGGAACACTCACATGGAAACAATTTTTCAGAAGTTGGATTTGGAATTGGATCATTCGACACCAAAACAGAGGCTAGCTCAAAGCCAAATTACACCGAGTCAGTCAAAAGTTTTGTAGCATAACTGAGTCCCAATTCACGTGTCTTGTCACATGTTATTAGGTATAGTGGATAGCAAGTTGATAGTGGCCAGTCAAAGGGATTTTGGATGTGAACTCTGCACTGATTTCCAACTTCTAATTTCTATCTGTTTTGCTTTTTCTTGATATTTGTAGTTGTATAATATTTTTCTCATTATAAAAGGACTTCTGCTTTAGGAGAGTGCAAAAAAGGTTGTCATTGTCGGTGGTGGTTATATAGGTATGGAGGTCGCTGCTGCAGCTGTTGCTTGGAAACTTGATACAACGGTATGATAATTTTTTCTTGTGTACTTTTTAAAATTTTGGATAGGCAGTGCCATCCATTGTAGTAAACTGGTTTTCAGATTCTTCTCCATATAGTGAATGTGAAAGAACACCGCCTTTGCCATATGTCTGACTTTCTTTATGGATTAATGAACACCTAAAGGGATCACTGCTAAATTGAAGATATAAATAATGATGCGGTTTAATCATTCAATTCTAATATTGTGTGCAATAAACTGTCAACATAAAGGCTGTAGTTTTGAATTTAAGTCTCTTAAGATCTTGCTAGCACAACGAGATCCCTTCTAATCTTCAGAGTTTTTCTTGTTGAGATAGATAAATGAAAAAAGAAAGCTGACAGCTAAAGACTGTATACTTAATTAACTTGTGGAGTTACATTAAGCTAAACTGTTATTTATCTGTTTTCTGTTGCTTTCTTGTAGATTTGGCTTGTCTTAATTTGAAATAGTTTTCTTTCTTTTCCTTCATGTAATTAAGAGGACTTGGTTCTCTAAAATGTATCCCTTTCCTATTACTTTTTTACATGAATTAATAGAATCCTTCTTTCGTCTTCAATATTATTGCTTTGAGTTACCTTTTATACAACTTTGTGTTCACATTCCAAGCCTTACTACATGATCTACTCTACTATATATGACTATATGAGTTTGTACAATTGGTCCTGAGAAATTTGTATGAAATCTCACAAAATGGTAGAAGTTATGCATCACGATTCATTGATTGCTGATCACCTGTGTTTGTTCTTGTGATACTGTATTTTACGCTTATCTGATTTTATTATTGCATTATTTTTATGAAGTGCGTATGCTTCCCAGGGTTATGTAGATTTCTAAGAGTGAATATGATAGCACAAGTCTTTTGGACATAATTCAGAATCCGTACAAAATTAGGCGATTTTTTTCTTTGTTGCATAGCTCCGGTGAACTCTGTGGTCTTTTTATCTTTTTCTCCTTTTCTTCTTCTTCTTCTTCTTCTTCTTCTTCTTCTTCTTTTTTCTTTTTTTTTTTCTCTTTTTCTTTTTTTTTTTCCTACCATAAAATTTTTTTCTATTTGATTCAATCTACAAATATCTTTATTGCATACTCGCTGTTATTTCTGAGGTTTACTTTCTATATGATGGTTTTAACTCTGCTGCTCTTAATAGATCATATTTCCAGAAAATCATCTTTTGCCAAGATTGTTTACAACTTCACTTGCCCGAAGATATGAAGAACTCTATCTAGAGAACGGTGTTAAATTCCAGAAGGTAGTTTTCTTTCTTATTTCATGCTATGAATAATTATGGAATTTCTGAATCTGTTAGAAAATTCTCTTATGGTCATAGATGAGTAAATACAAATATATACCACTTTTTAACTTGGGTTGATGGATTTACTAGGGTTCTCTTATCAAGAACATAGAAGCTGGTTCTGATGGACATGTGGCTGCTGTCAAACTTGAAGATGGATCTACAATAGAAGCAGACACGGTACTTCTGCTTATTGATGTTTGTGGTTAAAAAAGGAGCTAAACTTGTATCTGTTTAAGATATATTGGAGCTAAACTTGTATCTATAATTGGTTTTTCCATATCTGGTACTTTGATCATCTTGCACTGTATTTTGTGCGGCTGCATATATAATTTGATAAGCCTTGTTTTACATTTAAAGTAAATATGAATAAGTTGTAGATTTTTTAATGAAATGACTTTTCCTTTCTCCAATGCAGATTATAATAGGTGTCGGAGCAAAGCCTGCTGTCCAGCCTTTCGAAGCAGTGGGTTTGGATACCACAGTTGGGGGAATACAGGTCAGTGGAATGGTTGATGGATATGCTGATGTATTTGTTCCAATTCAAGCATGCAATTTTGATTGTTTTATATCTAGCACAGCTGAAAGCCAATACTGAGTAGGTCGTGAAGTAGAACAATGAGGCTTTGTTCAGAAACAGAAGTAGAACAGTGAGGCTACTGTATTCTTGGCCAGAGTACCTCAGAGATCAAACGTTGCATTTATTTGAGATGTTAAATAATGTTATTTAGGAATTAGGATATATGGAGAAGTGGTTCGCTACAGCTACTAGATGGTGGTTAATACCAGAAGGGTAGCTACCTGTTTTTACATAAATGAACTTAAGAAACCCTTCAGTTGCTGATGATAATACATGAGACAGTTGATATGAAGGTCAAGAAAATAATTAAATACTTAATTTCGTTTGTATTGACTACTATATTTAGGAGTCTATACGAAAGCTATGTTTCTGATATACATACTAAATCTTTTACGAAAGAGAGTTGATTATTAATGTGAGAGGTAGTGTATATTTAAGTAATATTTAATGCTAGAGTTGATTTATTTTAGGTCTCGTTTGGAACCCATTAAAATAATCAATTATGGGCCTAAAATTAATTATGTGGCCTCTTTTCTTCTATTAAAAGGTCCGTAATCAATTCTAGGCCCATAAACAATTATTTTAAAAGTTAAAAAACGGGGGTTAGTTAAATTCATTAAATGCCAAATACCCTTTATTAGAAAAAACTCAAAAAGAATTTACAATTGTGGATATACATTTTTCTTATGAGAATTTACAATTTTGGAAAGATTGTCAAGAATGAGCACAACGTAACTTTGAAGTTTTGGCACTTTTCTAGTTGGAGACTTGGAGTGAGTTTCTTTTCTAACTACTAAGGTTACAAGTCTTTGAAAGTCATGAACCAGCATTCTGTGGTAAACATGATGTGGCCTGAATAACTATGAATTAAATTTTCAGGTCGATGGTCTATTTCAAACCAGAGTACCTGGTATTTTTGCTGTTGGAGATGTAGCCGCATTCCCTTTGAAGGTTTGCTTTTCCAAGATTATCTGTTTCTTTTATGAAATCAATTCGAAGAGTACATATTGCCATGCTAAAATCAACTCCATAAGTAAACATAGTGCATGTTAAACAGATGTATGACCGAATTGCACGAGTTGAACACGTTGATCACGCTCGTCGATCAGCGCAACATTGTGTTAAAGCATTACTAAGTGCTCAAACTCACACGTACGTTGAACCTATCTCATTTACAACTTAATTTTCTTTATACATGTATTCTTCATTATTATCTCTTGTCAACCATTTACTGTTAATGATTTGAATGTTATTCAGATATGACTATCTCCCATACTTTTACTCAAGAGTTTTCGAGTATGAAGAAAGTGCAAGGAAAGTGTGGTGGCAATTCTATGGAGAAAATGGTAAAAATCTATAACCTATGCATGCCACTTCCAAACCCAAGAAAGTTAGTTCTGTAATTTGATCTTGCACTTCAATTCATGTTCGGATTAATTTATTTCCATCTTGTTGAGCAGTTGGTGAAGCAATTGAAGTTGGAAATTTCAACCCTAAGATTGCTACTTTCTGGCTGGATTCCGGTAAAAATTTCTTCTTTTCCTTTCTTTGATTGTTCTTTTCTTTCATTTTACTAGTTTATGGATATGGAATAACATTTTTTCATGGTGTGCCAAACTCCCACAGGTAAATTGAAAGGAGTTTTTCTTGAAAGTGGAAGTTCTGAGGTATTCCTTTTCATATCAAATTTGAATCTTTCATTACAAAATTTTGAACTGCATGAAATAAGCTTGTTCAAAATTCATCTTCTTAAATTCTAGAGGTGTAAGCAACAGCATAACTGCACATTTTTTACTTTTGCATAAAAAACTGGAATAGAACTTTATTTAAGCCTGATAATGAAGGTTGATTAGCTTCAACAGCTCCCATAAGTACTCTGGACTATTTGCATATACATTAACAAAGATAAATGCTGCATAATGGTATTTAACTATTTCCTTTATGCCCTTTGATTCAATATCCTGTTCTTGCAGGAATTTCAACTCCTTCCTCGACTTGCGAGGAGCCAGCCACTTGTTGATAAAGCCAAGCTTCAGAATGCATCTTCAGTTGAGGAAGCTCTTCAAATTGCTCAGAGCTCCCTAGACGCCACAGCTGCAGTTTAGTTCAGTAACCGGTCTTTTTCCAACGTCAACTCATAAAAGCGATATTCCTGCTTTCGCTCTTCTCCAACTTGAGGACTGTACTTCGACAATTTTGAATAAATAAATCATACTTCATTAATCCACTTCTTTTAATCCAAGCATTTTTTGTACTAGAGATGGTATGTTTGCGTTGGTTATTTTGGTCTTTCCATTTAAGTTGTAAAACTCTCTTGATAAGCCACTTTACATTAACTGATTTCCTCATGTCTAGATGAAGTCAATTGATTATGAGGGATATTGCATCAACATACAGGAAGGAGGATGATCCAAGGGCGTATATGTGATGAGGCTAATCTCATCACCATGTGGATAAACTCAGCCCATTCTAAAATTTTCAACCCACTCAAGTAAGCCTTTTAGAAACTGGCAAATTTTAGGCCTTTTTTTCTTCCTTTTCCCTTCGTTGATTTCCAATAATTTTTTTTACATGGAATTAGTCTAGAACCCCATTTTTGGGTTGGCTTTCACTTCTCCCCCACCCAACTTTAGTTTTTTAAATCCAACCTAATTTTTTTTTTTTGGTCTTATGTACACTAGTCATTTTCAACTCTTTGACTTGGTTTTATTTATTTTTATTGACATATTTGCCCTTCATTTATTTGGAAATGAAGTAATAGAGAGAGAAATTTGAGAGAGAGAGATCGTACGTAGGTTAACTTTACCATTTTTTCTGGCGAGTCAAATCTGTCGGCGATCATGTTCATCATCATTTTCTTCATCGTCTTCTTCTTCATCTTTATGTGCAAGTGATTAGAGAGAGGGAGAGATCATACAAAGGTTGCTTTCATCATTTTTCCGGCGAGACAGATCTGCCGATGAGTCAGATCTGCTGGCGATCATCTTCATCATCATTTTCTTCATCGTCTTCTTCTTCATCTTCATATGCAAGTGATTTTAGAGAGAGATAGATCGTACGTAGGTTGCCTTCACCATTTTTTCCGGCGAGTCAGATTTGCCGACGATCATCTTTATCATCATCTTCTTCATCGTCTTGTTCTTCATCTTTATATGCAGATGACATACAAGTGACGTGCAACTGTGAAGTGTTATGCAGCTAAAGTGCAAGTGAGGTGCAACTGAGATGCAAGTGAGGTGCAAGTGAGGTGCAACTGAGATGCAACTGAGATGCAACTGAGATGCAACTGAGATGCAAGTGAGGTACAAGTGAAGTGCAAATGAGATGCAAGTGAGGTGCAAGTGAGATGCAAGTTAGATGCAAGTGAGGTGTAAGTTAGGTGTAAGTGAGGTGCAAGTGAGATGCAAGTGACGTGTTATACAAGTGAGATGCAAGTGTTATGCAACTGAGGTGCAAGTGTTATGCAAGTGAGGTGCAAGTGAGGTGCAACTAAAGTGCAAGTGAGATGCAACTGTGGTGCAAGTGAGGTGCAACTGAAGTGCAAATGAGGTGCAAGTGAGGTGCAACTGTGTATGCAAGTGTTATGCAATTGTATGCAAGTGTTATGCAAGTGATATGCAATTGTGTGCAAGTGCTATGCATGGTGTATGCAAGTGGCTGATATGCAAGTATAATACAACTGTGTGCAAAGATGCTATCTCAAATCTGATGAACAGAAACAAATAAGATGAAGATGAAATCGCCATTAACCTGCAACTCATCTTCATCTTCTTCGTTGTAATTCATCTTCATGTTTTGATCAAGCAACCATTAAAGCTAGAACTCATCTTTATCTTCTTCGTCCCAATTCATCTGCACGTTCTGATCAAGCAACCATTAAAGCTGCAATTCATCTTCATCTTCTTCTTTTTGTTTCAAATTTGAGTAAAATCCGGTGCATCGTCATCATCTCCTATAGAAAACTGAAAGAGAAAACAAGAGTTAGAAACCCTAAATTGTTGAGAGAGAAAGTGACTAAGAATGAAAGTGAGAGATCGAGAGTTTGAAGCTCTACTCTTTAAGGGCCTTTCGGTCTTTTCATACTTTTTTGGGTTGGATTTACAAAACCCATTTTGACTGGGTTGGAACCTAAAACGTAGCCCTTCTTTGGGTTTTTTCTTCAATCTCTGTTTTTTTTATGGGGTTAGAAGTTTTATAATAGGCTTATGTTCAAATCTCATGGTTTACATGATAAGAACGTTTTCACTCGAAATCAGCTTTTGAATATCTCTGTGGGCCCCACATGATGGGGGTGCAATATCCCTCCGTGATTATTAACCATCTTCTCTGTTTAATTTTACTAGCAGAAGGCACGTGCAAAGCACATGATTGACATTCAAGGGTTTTTAATGTGTGCATTGAAGTGTTTTGGGTAGAGGAGACGTGCATAGGTTACTAATGTGGAACAAAAGGAGATTTGTGGAAGGTGTTTTAGATAAGAACTTGTTTATTTTTTTAAAATTTATTATGGATTTATTATGCCATGTTTGGATCGTAGAAATGGAATCACATTTCTGAAATGCTATTCTTGGGAATGACATTCTCTTATTTTATATTTGGTTCAACCAGGAAAAGGAATATGATTCCTGCCACATTCTTATTCCAGTGTTTGGTTCATGCAGGAATAGGAATCCAAAAAAGGCTAATTTTTCCCTTATACCCCTTCCAAATGTATACTATTAAAAACAAGCATAGAAACAAAAAATTAATTTATATTTTTCATAACAAGCATTGAAACAAAAAATCAATTCATATTTTTAATAACTCATTTATGTAAAGGTGAAAGATTATCTTAAAAAATATCATGATTGATTCTGAGGGAATGGAAATGGCAATCCCTCTCCCTATGGGATTGTTATTCCCCCTAAATAAGGGAATCTCACATTCCCGGGAATGTGATTCCTGCATGATTCTGCGAACCAAACACAAGCTTGGAATTACATTATTTCATTCCTGCAATCTAAACATAACGTTACTTCATGTGGGGAAGAATTTTGTAAAATGCATAAGCATTGTTCGTGAGGAAAATTCCTAATGCTAATAAGTGATCCCCTACAATCTGTGCATGTTTTAGATTTCCTTTACTTTTTGTGAAGCATAACATAAAAAGATAAAACACTTCACTCATCTGGATTGCATCAATTATTATCTGGATTCTCGAGTAATGCTAGAGGGCCAAAAATTGGACCCAAAATACATTCCCAACTGACATAACAGCTGAAATGCAAAATATATTCAAAACAAAGTCTTAAGTGTGGTACTCAATTTCAACTGCCACGTTGGTTGAGAAGTATTTTAGTCCAATTTTTCGGCCCTCTAGCTTTTCCTATTATCTGCCATGTTTACCTATCTAGCAAAGGTCCTCTATTTAGCTTACTGTGTCTGTGAATCTGTACTGTTACTGTTCAATCCTGATTTCTAGTTCAATCTGTATTTAAAGTGATAATTGTACTAGTGCTTCTAAATTTTAATGCATGCTGTTAATTTCTTGTGCATTTTAGCTCCTGGTGTTGGTAGAAGTGGAAGCAACAACTCAGAGGTCTTGCTTGGGAGGCTGATTGTAATGGAGTTAAGAGGAAAAATTTCAAAAATCAAAACATTTGAACTCACTCTTTTGCTGCCTGCTCTTGTTGCCATACACCATAGGGTCCCAAGTCTGCTGCTTCTTACTAGTAGTATGTTATTATCATTATCTAAATATGCTTTCTAGTAGTATGTTTCGAAACACAAACAAACTTCTAATGATGAATTTGTTTGCTTTCTAATCATCAAAACACAAATAGATAAGCGTAGCAATTCAGTAGTTGAACAAGACCAAATGGAAAACAGTTGATTAATATAAGATCAGAAACAAAAATCAAGTTGTACTGCCTGGTACTCAAAATTATTTATTCGAACATGATTCTTTTATGTTAGATCACAGTCCGATCGTCACAAACAGTTATCTACCGAAAAAAAAAAACTCGCCAATACGGTACTCGATTCTGTACAAATATAACCTCTTCCCCAGGTAACTACGGCTCGACAACAATATATACAATACAATATCAAGTAGTTAATTTACAAAGGCTTCTCTGCTTTCGATTAGATACACAAATTTGGTGCATGCCAGTCAAATTTGCACAATTTTTCGATGCTCTTAAATTGGTATGTAAAGGTCCCCTCGTCAAACTGCGCAGCTGACATTCTTACTATGAAAAACCTTAGAATACACAACAGGCAGAGATATCTCAGCCTTGTTTATCACTTCGTCCGCAGTTGGAGCTCACGGGTCATTCCCGTTTGTCCTGGAACTCTTATTTAGGTTGACAATCAACAATAGGTCAGTGCAAGAATTGAATAGAGGGAGCACATCTATATGCAGACTTGATTAGCTTCTGATTTTTCTCCCTACCTGGAATGGAGGCGTATTTTCAGATGGATCGGCATGGCTAGTAATAAGAGCAGCTTCCGATTTAGCCTTCTCTGAGTCAACCTCATACGATGAGAGCAACCTCCTCTGCATTGATTTGAAATGGAATTACTAGATTCATTCATTGAGAAACACCAAATAAACGTCACTACTTACTAGTTACGAACATTTTTCCTCCTGCTTGGAATTAATCCGATAAAAATGTATCAAGGATGTGCTTACATCATTATCTAGTTCAATTAGAGGATTTAAAATCATATCCAAACAAATAACATTAAAAATCGACAGATTTGTTTTCCAACTCACTCCGAGTGCACAACAATTTCTTCTCTTGAAGTAGAACATATTCTTCCTTTCCCATCCAATAAACACATGACACATCCATCACAGTTTCACAGGTATACTCTGAAAGAATTTCTTGACATATACAAGGCCCTAAACAAAGCAGTTTCTTAAGTTCTTTTCTTCTACAATATTACCATACACTTCAATCAGACACTTTCAGGAAGTAAAACAAAAGATTTGGAGCCTGGTGCCAATGGCTATAATCTGGTCTATTTGGCTGGAGAAAAATGGAAGAATTTTTCTAGGGGATAGTTAGCTGGGACTCTCGTTGTTTGAAAAAGAAGATCATTGTCACAAAAAATGAACCCTTGAATCATCTCTCTATGGGCCCACATGCAGGTGTAAGTGTAGTGTAAGAATATAATAGATAAAAGTGAAACATATATACAATTTAAGATGTGGGTGGAAACATCCAACCCTTTGTGCGTGATGCAATGACGGCGGCTTAGACGGTTTAAATGGCTTAAAGTGAAGGCTCATTAAAATAATAGAGATAAACATACTGCATCAGTACAATTAATTTCCAGCTTAAGCTATGAATGATTGCCATCAGAGGCATCATCCCTCAAGAAAATGAAATGTAGAGGCATTGAAGGAAGAAGGCACTTACATGATCCTCAAAATCAGGGCTCAATAAGTTAACAGAGAGGTTTCTCATCAACAACAACACCTGGTCAGACAAAAAAAATAAAAATAGAAGTCAATATTAATTATTCCAACATTCATGAGCAAATGTTGATCCATTCTTAGTAATCAAATCAACATAATAATTAATTATTTCTTGACATAGACACTGTAAAATCCAACAATGGTGCGGGTGTTGTGGTAGGTCGCACTTGACCATTCCATTACACAAGTGTTGCCCCCACCATTAAGTTTCTGTTAGTATATGAGACTATTCTTCAGGGCATCAAACATTCATCCTTGCCTGATTTTGCTTCTAATCATGATACGAATCAACTTGTATAAATCAATTCAAATATTACTGAAATATTACTTTTGTCTATAAAAGAATCAACGAAGCAAGGGACAATCAATTGTAGTTTCACATGTTTGATCTGTCTGATCTAGCTTTGGAGTAGGTCCTAACAGCTTAATTTTATGAACCAACTCAACTGAAAAAAGAAGAGGGAAAAAGGAAAAAGAACGAAAAAAAAACTCACTTTTACACAAACAAGATGCTAGCATAATCAAAACTCAGCATTAGGTTTCTTTACTCACTTTTTTTTCCCTCCTAATAGTGATTACTTGTACTGCTTAATTTCTTTCTCCCCTATTTCAATTTTTCGTGAATATCTACATGGATTTGCAGAGAAAGGGATATCATGGGCAAGGGTTGTTGGGTAATCCAAGGGCTGTTCGTGTATTTCCTCTATCAGATCTGGAGTATTTCTTGGTTGGCATACATCAGCTTTTAGTTGGAGAGAGGGCTCTTTAGAAGCTCCTAGCCTCCTACTTTTCACGATTAAAGATGGGTTAGAAGTGAAAAATCTTTCTGAAGGTCATGTCATCACTTTATTATGGACATCAAAACTACCAAATCACAGAGATGTTAGACTTCCGTCCTTTCCTTTAGGTGGGTGGGAGGACTTGTACCTTTAGCCATTAAAGATGGCTTAGAAGGAGACATTAAAATAAATTGTCCTGTTGGCTTAGAAGTGTTAGGCTTCCGTCCTTTACTATGTAGAGGGTGATCACACACTTCTGCACACTGAGATTATTCCTCACTAGTTATATCTTCTTCTTTCACATTATTATTTCTTTATACACCATGTTTACATCACAAAAGGAAAACAGAGAAACTTTTTCTTTAACGGGAAGTTGCTGAATTAAGTTAGTTGAATTTTAAAAAGCAGGTTCATCACTTGGGTTTTTCCCTTTTCCTATTTTGGAAAAAGAAAAAAACAAATGGTTTGCCAAGAGCTAGGTAAGATTCTGTTATTAGATAAAGTTGCTTCAATTGGGAACTTGGTATTTCGGGTGGCTGGGGGAAAGAACTGTAATTGATACGACTGTTTGGGGTCTGCTTTAAGAGATTCAGGGGCAGATGGCTTTTCCTACCAAGATATTAATCATATCCAGTTTGCAAATGTTTAATCCATTTTATTGATTGGTTACCTTATCCTTTTCTTCTATATATGCATCAAGATCATTTTTCCTACCAATATACGTATTTTACCAGTCTGGAAGTATTTCATCTTTTTTATTCATTGGTTATTTAGTAAAATATCACCTCCTTAACAAAAAGATGACTGCCGAATCATTTCAGCAAAGGTGAGAGCAGAAACAAAAGCATAAAGTGAATATGTTGGAAAACCAAATACCCATTTACTGTCTCAACTACAAAGGTTGCATTTTCAGCCACCGAGCAGCAAGCTAGTACAATTCTATTTTGCTACTATTTCAATCTGATGTGCGGAAGTAATGGTAGCTTTTGGTAGTTAAAGAGACTCTGTACTTCTTCAAAACCCAGCAGTAATTATGAGTATAACCATAGGCATGATAGGGATAGCCATTAATTATATGAATTCTAAAGTAGCTAAAAGTAGCCATGAAATATCTGAAGGAGCTTTTGACTACAGGAGAGAACAAGAACAGAACTGATTGACGGCATTTCTAGGTTTTAAGAAGGCATTTAATCTGACGGTGGTGTGCCCATCAAAAAAGAATCTGAAGGTGGTGTACTGAATTACTTACATAGTTACATTATAGTATTCATTACTTCTTGTTGCACCTCTTAAGGTTAATCAGACCTTTAGGATCTATATACATTATTAGTTAACTACCCCTATTGCATCATTTGAATGTGCACCTTAGATTATTTTAACATATCATAATTCACAATTTCATGCAAGTAGAATGACGAAAATAGTTTAGGTTTCACATACCGTTTCAACATCAATTGGATCCATTTCCTTTAGTTTCCGCAAGTGACCAGTTGTATTTGGGTCAAAGACACTGCCAATGAAGCTGTAAACTTGCGAAAAATCAGGCATAACTGCACCAAACCAACAGTGAAGAAATTGTATAGTCAAATTCAATGGTCACTGAGTAGTTGTCAAACAAAATATTAAAGTTCCTGATCAAAACAAAAAAAAAAACAAAATTTTAAAGCATATGCTAGAGAGAGGATCACATATGCAAGAAAATTGGCTCAGTAGAACGTGCTATATAAAAAAAAAAACTCCCCAACTTTAAAGAATAAAAGGTAAGAACAAAGATAGAAACAACGAGAACAGTATGGAGCTTGAAGACTTCTTTCACATATTTATTTATTGATCATATGCACTTACCAAGTCGGAGTTACATAGGTACTAGAAAATAGTTACCCAGATTAGGATTTGGTATCAGAGTACTATCTAAATGTCATCAACGAGCAGTTAGCAGACTCTGAACGCTAACTGAGGAGTTATTATGTGACAAATGTGCAACTACCCATCATCTGCAGGATTCAAGCCTAAAGAATGAAGTTCAATATTTTCATTACGTTCTAGTGATCTATCATTCTTGAAACCAAATAAAGCAATCAATAGTGTCACAAACGGCAACAAAGCTGCTTTAAATTTTATTTTATTTTATCAGGAGCTGTTCTTAAATTCCATCATGTGAAGAAAATATTTTTAAACATGGAGAGATGAAGCAAGACGATTCAACAAAATCATAAATGTGGCTCCCCTAAAAAAAAATGACAGATGTGGCTTAAGCCTCATAATGTAGGGTATAAGCCTCATAGACATGTCTTTTATTGATGAGCATTTAAAGTATAAACTTATTAAAAATAATCTATGAAATGAACCATTTTAGTCGGGGCCAAAACTAGACCTTTACAGCGCATATCATAAATAACCCTTTTTCCATGTAACCGTTAATCTTCTTTATTCTAGAATAACACATTACTCTTAAGTCTTAACTACAATTTGACAGACAAGAATAGATAATAAATTTAAATTTTCCAGCTATTACGATATTACACCACTTACATACGCATGTGAAATGCAAATATAGGTACAAGGTATTAAAAATGGTACAGGCATCTGCTTATTTCAAAGACCTAGAAAATAAGCTACATAGATCATGAGCTTTTATACTTTTCTAGTAAGGCATCAGGCAGAAGCCTTGCCTTGAGGAGACATATGCCTTTAATGCCTTTTAAAACACTCTCAGCTTGGAAAAATCTCCCGATAAAAATGAAAAGCAAACTAAATTAACATACAATGATGGTTGGCCGCAATAAACAAGGTAAGGGAATCGAGATTACTTAGTCTCAAACTTATGTAGCTCTTTTATCCCTTTAAAGTTAAAACATCAATATTCGAAAGAAGGGTAGTCACCTCTCAATGGCGGGCCGTGATTCCCTTGATCAGCCGTTTCACAAGTTGGCCATTTCCTGGGGGTGCTTTCAGTGCTACTACAACAATTATTTGCTACAGTAGGCTGTGTAGATCCCAAATCATCTGCTGTATAACCCTATTAGAAAATTATCTCTATAGAAGGAACCACAAATACTTTGAAAGAAGAAATATGGTTAAATTTGTCAAGCTAGAGCAGGTAAGCATAAACAAACCTTTGGTCACATGTGATACATTGGCTTGTGGTGCAGAATTGTGAGCCCATGAAGATACTGCTGGACTTGTGTTAGAGTTTGTAAGCATCGACGATGAATCTGGCCTGAGAACATATCCTGGTTCAAGTAAAGCGGATGAAGATTGAAATGGCCCCATCACTTGTGAGAGCACTGGAGCTGCGAATGAAAAAATATGAGGAAGGCAAACAACTTTCACACTATGAAAGATAAACTAGTAGATGTAAGTCATTCTATACCATTTTTGGAGGCTTTCTGTGGGTATGGATGAGCTGCTTTCCGCTTCGGCCGAGGGGGTGGTACATGTTCACTTGTTCCGTTCTTCTGGACCTTCAAAAAGTACTTCTGTGCATGACTACGTATCTGCAAATACCACCATTCAAATTAGGAATACGAAAAGATTGAAATTACTCAAATCTATGATATCAATATAATGTTCAGAAGTGAATAAGTAGCTAGTGATGTTCAAGAATAAACCAAATCCCAAAATAACAAGAGTTATCTAGCCAGTAAGTAGTTGAACGGGACACCAGGACGCCCCAATTGTCACAAATGCACATGAATTAAAGAACAGAAGTAAAGCAAGTGTCTTGCTATCTAAATTGATATCTTTCTGAACTTTTTAAAATGTTGATAATTAACATTCTGTTGACAAAGATTTCCTGGAATCATAAATGTAGTCTTGATAAAATTCATTATGTATGTAACAGTGTAAAAAACTTTTGTGTGGTTATAGTGAATGTTTAAAATCTCCTTTCAACCAAGTGTTTCGATACATCACAGACCAAAATGTGTACAAACTGAAACAGTTTCATTTCGGTACCAACCAAAACAAGATAATCAAAACATCCGAAATTTTGAACCATAGTTATGTCCTTGGGGTGCCAACTCATTGGACATAGAAAGCGTGCATATCAGCATCTCTTGTACATTTATTTTTAATTTAGTAGCATCTTTTGTACACTAGAAGCAATCCTAGGTACTTGTCTCTCATTTCACTATGATTCTTTACTTGTCAAGAAAGACATACAGTTCTTACAGCACAAGAAAAAAGAACGCAACAAGTTATAAATTTTTAGATATTTTCTCCTTGAAATGATTGACAAGCCGGATTCCGGAATATGCCTCTATCATCTTTTACTAGTTCGATCGGATAGGTGTGTAGATAAGGAAGTATATAAAGTTGTAGGTGATGCAATATTCTGCAAAAGTTACACTCGGAAACAAGAAAAGATATATGGAAGTATATATAGTTTAGGGGGACATAATATTGCTCTCCAGAATTCCTTCGCTTAATAAGGTTGAACTAATCATTCTGTTAGGATTTAGGAGTTTCAAGACTTTCCTTAAGATTTTAGCCAGCAGATTTATACAGCGTTGTGTCTGTTTGCACTTTAGAGGTTGTGGTCTTACAGTGCTCACATTTAGAAGTTTCTGGAAGTATGTTTTTACGCCTAAATTCAAGTCAGTTTAGTGTCTTTTAAGTAAATAACTAAGAATCCAGATTGAGAAGGATTCAGTTGATCGATAGATCTAAGTGTAGACTAGAATTGACAAACACAGAGTGTCGTAAGCATTTGGCAAGAACCTAGATTCCAGTTAATATCAATTTTAGTGTCTTCAAGAAAAATATTGGATATCTAGAAAGCTAGTGTTATGCATAATTCTGACCTGCCCCCTTATATAATTACATTTTTATTTCAATTTAGAGGAGACCCCTAACTTTCTGTTCCAGTGCCATAATCCCTTGGAGTACAGTAAATTAAAATCGGAGAAAAAAAAAAACTTCTTTCTCTAATCATTCCATTCTGCAAGTTACTACCGCCTCCCATGTTATCCACAACCATAGGTCCTCTCTGGTTTATTTCCTCTTGTACAGTTGCTTTTTGGCACTAATGAGAAGTTCAGCATGGGGCATGGGCCACATGATTCATTAGGTAACCTGATTTCTTTAATCGGCAACCCCTAAAGTGTATAATGGCTGTGACAGAGGACAAACTATATGGCGAACATTCATAAAGTTAATGAACTTGAAACTCAGCTGAATTGACCTCGGATAACCCGAATACCAGTAAGGCTTATGACCAATTTGGGTGGTTTTACAACTGAGTTGAAAAAATGAAAGACTATTTTACAGCTGCCCATTTTCTGGAAATGGCTAATATCGTTTTAGAAATGGTTCTTAGTTCCGTTGGATGAGTTTGCAAATTATGTCATGCTTTTGAAGAGCTCTTCGAATAAATAAGATCTGCTAAGCAAGTTGACGAAGGTGATCCTAAGCACTTGAATCAGGTATCACATTGCACTTTGCATTCAGATCAATTGATGCATGTTGTAACTGTCATCCTCAAATACTTGGACTTCTGAGGGATGGTGACCCCCAAGGAGTTTCCTTTTGCGTTCAAATTGATCAGATCAATGAGAGAGAACCAAGAATATCTAAGGTTTTACAAACACACCCACATGAACCTCAACCATCCAATCCTTACACCAGCAACATGGACACCACTCATCAGTGGTGGTTGTGTTGTTTCTGACTTCTAACTCCTAAGATCTCACGGGAGCTAAATAGTGGTAACTGGTAATCACAATGGTGGGACACAGTATGTCGGTGGTGAAGGCGAGATGGTGTAGCCTTTGGTGTATCTTTGTCTTTTACTCAATGACTTCGCAGATTGTTGTTAGTTAATTACAGTAAGCCGTGGTCCAAGGGTTTATGTCATGATGAGGGGGTTATTTATAACTCAAACAAAAACCTAGGCAAATGGGTGAAAGATTATTCTTCTTATTGATTTATAGATCTATATGACGATGATCAACAACTGAAAATGATGATTCAAACTTCAACCTAAATGCACCTAATTTAACAAGTCAACAAGATCATAATAAAGTCATTGAACCCCAATGCTGAGTTTACGCCCCTACCTACACAAATAAATAAACAGAATCAACGAGCGGGGTTCATGTAAGGGCTTGCCATTTTAATATTATCACGTTGCTTTGAATCAGATTTAAACCCCACATCTTTTCCACATTTACTTGTATCCATTCAGAAGCTAAGACATGCAAAACCATAAGACACAAATTCAATTCTTTCCAACCATGGGTAGCAAAAGAAAAGATAATTTGCAGTGTAAATTATTTTAGAAGAACTGGATTCATGCATTCCAAATTACTTGGATAACTGTCTTTGACCCAACAAATGCTTCAATCTTCTTCCAGTCACGATCAAAGCTGAAAATAAAAAGGACGAAATAGCACAAACCATATCAGAATTAAACATTTAGAACTTAGAGCAAAGGTACAAAGGACGAAGCTCCCAGACTAGATGAAGTGCTCAATAGGAGGCTTTCTGTATAATCACCACTAATAACTAAAAGAATCAAAAAATTAAATAATACTCAAGCAAAGTTTAAAGAGTTATGTTCATTCTCGATGTGTAAGAGCATCCATAGTGGTGATTGCTAAATATGCAATCTCGTAGGGTAAATTTGGTAAAAAAAAAACACACACAATCTGCAAATAAGGATTCACAGGGGTGTTGGTGTGAGAAAGTGCAAAAAAATTAACCGTAGAGAGATGAAACCTTGGCGGCCCTCTTGGCCCCCATCCCATCTATATTTGATTATTTGCGAATGTCTCTCTCTCTCTCTCTCTCTCTCTCTCTCTCTCTCTCTCTCTTACAATAGCTTGGGTTCTCGTACGGTATAAAGGCAAGAAAAAAAAGTTGCCACTGCGAATCACATTTTTTGGAAATCAGGGAAAACCCCTTCCCATGGTGGATGCTGTAATGGGATCTTATTATCAAGACATACAATTTTTTTATCCATTATTTAATAAGCCCTGTATTTTTTTTGTTTTGTTTTTTTTTTTTTTGCCAAATAAATCAATATTAACGGAGTTTAAGAGGCCAAATCAGGCTATTTCACCCCTAAATCCATATAAAAAATATAAGGTACAAAAAAAAAAAAAAAACTTAATAGACAACCATTAAAGTTTGATAAAAACTACCACAACAAAATTTTGCTGGAAATTCTTGTTCTTGTTCTGCCTGAGTGACAAAAACAAATAACACTAATTTCAGATATTTAAAAAACAAAAAACTGAAACCACACCCCAAAAAAAAGTATACATTCAAACCAAATCATATTTACAGAAATTACAGTATTTGCAGGTGTGGTCAAGAAACAAGTGGTGACATGTATTTGTACTACCAGTACTGACTTCCCAGCGAAAAATCCATCTCTTGAGCTACCAACCATTAACAATTCTCAGTTTCCCCAACCCCAAAACCCGTTTTGCCACCCCAAAAATTGTTTCACACTCAAAATTACCATCACAATCCAATCACTGTATTCCCAATTTAGAAATGAAGAAGTTTTTAACTCCCAAAGAAAAAAAAATTTCTTATTACTCTAAACCCCATTAAGAAACCAATTGAATCCCCAAAATTGAACTTATTAAACCACATGGTGTCAAAGAAAAACCCATACCCAGTAGAAAGAAATTCTGGGTTTCTCTTGGACGTAATTTGGTTTCATAAGTCAGCTTTTGAGCATTCAATTGGTCTTTTGGGCCCTTCTTCCCAGAATATAGAAACCCCAGTGAGAAAGAAAGAGAAAAGAAAACAGAATCTCGGCCTACTCAATTGAAAACAAATTGAAATACTCTAACGCAAATGAATAAACTAACAAAAATTTTGAAAAAATGAAGACCCAAAAAAAAAAAAAATTAGCAACGTACAGTTGTAGGGCTTCGAGGAACTTGTCATGCTCTTGCTCTGTCCAACTTTCTCTGGATTTGGTGATTGTATAGGGCTTTCTTATCTTCTTCGATAGATCTTCTGAGGATGAAGTTGTTGATGTTTGTATGGAGGACCCAATTCCTTGTAGTGCAGCCACTCCCATCGGGTCCAAGTAGAAACCAGTTTCTTCTGGGTTCGGATTTACAGACACCATTTTGCTTCCTCTCTCTCTCTCTCTTCTTTCTCTCTCTACTCTCTTCACTTGATGTGTGTAATTGGGTGTGTCAGTGTGCTGCACTGTCTGGGTTTTGCTGTTTCGGTTTGATCAGATCGATAGAGAAGAATTGTGGCTGCAAACCCAACTGAACTTTTATATCAGAAGTTAGGTTCGTTCGTAGGACGGAACGAAACCGTCCTCCTGCTAAACTGTACACGTGGCATCCATCCGTAGGAGAATGCCGCGTAAGAATGATATGCTTATCGAAAATTCTACACTCACCCTCATTCTGCTATTTTGTTGAAATGTTTAGTTTTGAAATATTTTTTTTTCTGAAGGGTATTATTGCCCATATTACATTATGGGGTAGATACACGCAGTAGGCATGTGACTAGTGCAAAAAAATCACTAAGAACATCATCACTAACGAGGAAATGTACCCACCAACGAGCACAGAGAAACCGCCAATAACCGCGTACCTATATTTATTATTAGATTACATAGGACAAACTTAATGGCAATAATACGGTCAAGAAGTTTTGATCCCAAGACCTCCGACTATCAGAGATTTATTGGAAGTTGAAATATTATTTATCTTATAGTAGCCCAATAAAAAAAGTTATTATAATAATTTTTCCAATTTACAATTGATTAGGATCAGGATGCCAATTATTGGCTAAAAATTTGAACCCTCCATTTCCATTTGTCAACATAAAGATACAAAATGGTGAATTAGACCTTAGTCCTACTTTGTTGGCTGAGTTTTGTGTTTAGTCCTACTTAAAATTGTGCTAAACAAAGTGGAAAAATATTTCAAGAATAATTTCAGATGGGATTGTTAGGATGAATCTAGGCCCAAATTCACTGATTAAGGGGGTGATTATTTTTTTACCATTAATTAGTGATAGGCATACACAAAATATTCTTTATTTTTTCCCAACTAGTGGTAGTTAGAGGTAAATGTTTAATTTTGGGCTTCAAATCCATTAATTGGGTTTTATTTTATTTTTATTTTTTTAAAGGAGACTAATGCTCAAGATACATTTATAAGAAGGCACAGATATATCATGAAAGACGTGTGAGAAGCGCAAAGACACTGCCATAGTAACCGCCACCATGGGGCTATCGTAACCGCCACCGAAGGGCTATCATAATCGTCATCGAAGGGCTATCTTATTTACTACTAATAATACATGGGACAAACTAATGGTAAACCACAAGCCCAAGAGTTTTGATCTCAAGACCTCCCAAGTCATGGGAGGGGTGCACAATCGCTGGGCCAAACACCCGTGTGCAAACTGGGTTTTATTTTTAGTCTTACTTTTTCTTGTGCTAAACAATAAAGTGGAAATATATTTCAAGAATAATTTAACAGATGGGATTGTTAGGATGAATCAAGGCCCAAATTCACTGATTAAGGGGGTGATTATTTTTTTGCCACTAATTAGTGGCAAGCCTACACAAAATACTCTTTATTTTTCCCACTAACTAAAAGTAGTTAGAGATAAAAGTTTAATTTTGGGCTTCAAACCCATTAAGTGGTAGTAAGCTAATTCCAATCACTTACTACCACTTAATGGGTTTAAGGAACAAAATTAAAAGTTTTTCTCTTACTACTACTAGTTAGTGGTTAAAAATAGATGTTATTTTGTATAGGCCTAACACTAATTAGTGGCAAAAAATAAGGTTGCTATTATTGAAGCTCTAGTTTTGGTTGGGGGGATGCTCAAAAGTTGGGCCTTAAGGGCATTTCTAGTGGGAGCATGAAAACTGCTTGAATGCTCTAGTGGGAACCCTTAACCCTTAAAAATAGATCCCAATCCACCGCTTTAGGGATCCTTAGTAGACACGCTCATCCCATTAATATTTAATTCCTTAGTGAACACAACATATCTTAGTGAACACAACATATCTTAACGATTTTTTTCTCTCTCTTCTTTTTTCTTTAACTTTTTTTGTTTCTTCACCCATTTTTAGGGATTTTCCACTAGAGCAAAACACCTTTTCATCATGGATTTTCCATTTTTAGGGATCTATTTTCTGATTTCCCACTAGAAATGCCCTAAAGCCCAAGTTTGAACATTCCCCTCATTTGATTTTTTTCCTAAGGGGGACTCCCCTCACTAAAGAAAATTAAATCCTCATAAATAAAAATCTTAGTTTTCATCTTGAGTCTCCAACTCTACGGTTACCACCTTCAAGATTCCGACGTTGATGAAAACCACCCAACAGTAATAACGACTCAAGTATTCGACAACCAGTCGAAAATTTTTTTGCGAGTTTAGCTCGTTATTTAAACACACAAATGCGTCAAAAATATGGAGGAGAAGGAAGTTATCAAATAAACTCCATTAATGAAGGACCAATTATAAAAAAACTTCGGTGAGGGTATTGGGTCTTCAAATCCCGTCCAAGGCTCAAAATCAACAACATTCGAAGTAATATAACTTTTTAAAAACCCTATTTTTGTTTTTGCTTTTTTGTGTTTTTTTGTTTTTTGTTTTTTTTTTCTGTAAAATGAAGTTTGAAAACTTAGCACACTGAATTCGATCAAATCATGTTGAAGATGAAGAACTTTTTCGACACAAACCTCTCGAATTTGATTAATATTTTTGATAGGTTGCTGCCAAATTTGAAAATTTCAACTGATCCACCAATCAGTTGGAAAACGATAGGTTGCTGTCAAATTTAGAAATTGCAATTGATCCCACGCATATCTCCTTCTTTTTCAATAAATTTGAGAAGTTCTTCACGAAAACCCTAAGTTTTTTGGAGATTTTGGTAGTGAAAAGAGGTTGGGGAAGGTTTAGGGGCTTACAACAGAGGATAAATTGTTTCAAATTTTAACTAAAATGAGAAAACCTCATCCCCTAAGTAAAACTGACCTAGCCGCCAAACTAATTTGTAAAATTTGGGGGTGCCTCCTAACTGAGCGAGCCCGTCATCCTTATTAAGGAGCCCCAATAACAGTAACCAAAAACAATCACCGTTCGGTAAAACAAAAATAGTTTTCACACTATGTAGTTTCTTGTGAGGAAACTATTGTAAGTCACTCATATGATTAGGCATCATATTGTTACTAGCAGAAAAAACTTTTAGATTTTCTCAAGTAAAAACTTCATGACATTTCTATTATTCATTTTTTGTTGATATTAGTCTTGGACCAAAACCATTATAAAAAGAAAATTTCTTTTTTGAACTAAAAGAAATGAAATTTTATTAGGCCTGTCAATTGGACTACGTGACCCGGGCTTAGGGGTGTTCAAGCTCGACCCGAAATATATTTCACATTCTCAAGCCTAAGCTTGGCCCAAAGTAAAATTAAATATCCTTGACCAAACTCGGCTCAAATAAAATTTCGGGCTTCGGGCCGAATTCGGGCTTGCTCGAAAAATATATACGCTATAACGTGGAGGTCAAAAAACCTATAAATAATTGAGAGTTCAAAAATTAAGATTCCTATTTTTAATAATATTTGAGATACTCAACATTAAAATTCTTAAAGAAAACAAATCAAAGAAGCTTAAGGTTTCAAATGGTTAGGGTATGAGGTTTAGTTGGTTAACAGAGTCAACCATTTACTTTAATTGAGTAATATGTTGTTTAGTTTTAAAAAAGATAATAAATAATATGTTGTATTTCAAAATAAAAAGATTTAATGGTGTTGAGTTTTAAGTAAAAGAAAAACTAATTTGATGGTTTCAAAAAAGAATAAGAATAAATGATGTATGGGATTTGAACATTATAATTATATATTAATTAATATTCGGGCCGAGCCTAAATTGGGCTGAGCTCTATAATGCCCAAGCTCGGCCCGAACTTGAATTCGGGCTTTATTTTTTGTTCAGACTCAGCCCGGCTCATTCTCAAATAAAACTCGGCCCAAAAATTATCGGGCCGAACGAGCGGGCTTCGGGCCAGCCCAACCCAATTGACAGACCTAAATTTTATTCAATCAGAAACCATGTCAGAGTTTGACGTAGAAGAGATTGCTGAAGAGTTCATAAAGTCCATAAACAAATCCAGGCACAACTCCAAGTTCCAACTCTAAGGGAAAGAAGATAAAAAAAGCTAAAAGTAGACATGATTGAAATCTCGAATTGTTGGTTTTCGTGTTGCGTAGTCTTCAAGATTTATGGTTAGCCAATAATTCTCGAGAATTTAACTAAATTCTATGGTTTAGGCCTTCAAATTAACAATTTTACTATTTTAAGAAAATTTTATTTATTGTAGTAATGTCCTTATTAAAAGTTTCATTTTAATTTGAGTTCTGTTAGGATTCAGAAACTCCTGTTATTATATAAACACATGTATTGTATGAAAGTATATATTCATTCTTTTGCTTAATAATATTCGAGTTTTCTCTTAAGTTGTGAATCTTCTTTGTGTTCTTCGACTTTAGACGAAATTCTAGAGTTTTTGACAATTTTCATTGCGAAGGCACAAATTATATTAGAAACATTGTTTGGACAAGGGATTTTAAGGAGGGATTTTGTAGGGACCAGAGATTTTAAAGAAAAATATAACATGATTTTTTCACTAAATCCCTGGTCCCCACAAAATCTCTCCCCCAAATCCCTTGTCCAAACAGACTATAAATGATTAGCAGTTTTTAAAGTGTAGACCACATCCATTGACCAAAAAGAATTTAGCTACGACTTAGATATCCATAAGAATGCTTCTAATCTTCCATGGGAATTTGTTCGGAACTCCGTTAATGTTTGATAATCGTTTGAGCATAATCCTCAAGAACACACTTGTTAAATTGAGTTTTGATTGCTCCGAGGACATTGTGCCACCAATATCAGTCGTGCATCACACAAATGAACCATTATTAATTATTATCTCTAGCAAAAGCTGACTAACCTGAAATAGAATCTGAATAGCTCCATTAACATTGAATTTTATAAAATCAAATCGTTGTATGGTGGAGCCCATATATAGCTGAACTATTATGCTGAACTTCATGAGAACAATCGACTTCCAATGCCTCCATGCTTGGTTTGTTGTAATCCTTGAATTGATTATCAACTTCTTTATAACAGCCCCCCGCAAGCCGAACATGGGGAGTCCCGAAGTGAGAGCTTGTTTGTAAGAAATCGAAAATGATGCTTTAGAAGACCCTTTGTAAACAAGTTAGCTAACTGATGTTGCGTCGGAATATATTGAACACGCAATGTACCACGAGCCAGTCTTTCACGAACAAAGTGATAATTAATTTAGACTTGTTTGGTGAGAGAATGCAAAATCGGATCAGAGGCCATGTAAGTTTCACTGATGTTGTCACAATAAAAAGAGGAGGCTACTTTAAATAGAGACCCAAGTCCTGTAATAAATATTGAATCCAAACCACTTCCGCAGCAGCTAAGGCAAAGGCACGATATTCAGCTTCAGTACTAGAACAAGAAACAGTAGGCTGCTTCTTGGAAGATCAAGAAATTAAATTCTCACCAACACAAGTACTAGTGGAGCGGCGATCATCAGGATTGCCAGCCCAGTCATCATCACTAAAGGCACGGATATCATGTGTAGAACCTGCAAAATCTAAAAGGATTTTTTGGGTGTAAATTGTAACCCACGACCAAGCGTGCCCTTCAAATATCATAAAATACACTTAACTGCAAGAAAATGAACATCAGTAGGAAAGTGCATAACTGATTGACTTGATTCACGACATAGGTGATATCAAGACGAGTCATGGTTAGCTATTATAATGCCCCAACTAAACTGCGATACAAAGTGACATCTTTAAACAAAACACCCTTATAAGTAGATAATTTAGAACCACAAGTGTAATGCCCCAGCCCTCGGAACCCTTGGTCTGACCCAATCACTCAAGTCCGAGGTCCGTTACGTTAAGAGATAGAAGGAAAAGGTCTTAATAATCACGTGGAGTATTCAAGTGAATAACTCTATCATTCAAAATTCTAAGGTCTACTAAGGCCTTTTGAGAAAAATCTCAAGTAATTTTTTTTTAAAAGCTTCAAACATACACCATAGGTCACTTCTTACTTCTAAGAAATTCTTTTTGGAAAACAAGAGTTCACCACAGAACATAAATAAGTAAACAAAGTATTAACATAGTATGTCAAAGTTTGCATCAGCTGTAGTATTTTAGTCATTACTCACAAAATACAAATTCAAACTTAGTAAGGTAAAATTCTACGTAAACTAGACATCAGAGGCTACAACTTTCATGTTTTGAAGAGAAGCCTAAACATAATAGTTCAATAACGAAATCAATGTTAATACAAGCATTGTGCAACTTCTGTGTCTTTTCAACACTCAAGGTTCATGTTCAAAGATGCAGTACTTAGGGTTTCGCGAGCCCCTAAATGGTAAAATTTTACAGAGTTATGCACCTACGTTCTTAGATGATCATACAGGTTTCCTAATTACCATTTGAGTTCTTAAACTTCAAAACATGTTTAATTTTATAAACACAGTCCGTAATTATACAGATTTGAGAAGAGAATGAGTAGAATTAAATCCTCAATCCTCATCACAATATCCAATATGTATAAGGATTACAATCAACAAATATAGTTAAACTGCAAACAATACTCTTCCCACCCTATGTGAACTTATTTGGTTATTTCGCTTTGATATACAATATACCAATTCCACGTCAGCAAACTTGACACCACCAACCATTGCACTTTTATTGACAACATCTCTATGATTTTATAAATCTTAAAAGCCTAGTCAGAAGGAGTATAGGAAATAATTTACTTTATACTTGAGCTGAGCCGCGTAGCGGCTGCCTACATACCCATTTCGGGATCAAGCCAAGCGTAGTTCATTTCTACAAATAGAAGTATATATACATATATATATATATATATATATATACCACACCAACTCACGTACTCTCCCAAAGGATCTCATAAAGAATATCATCCTCGGAAAATTTAGAGGTTAACGAGTACAGTTCAGTATAGATATCCAATTTTTTTTTAAAAGAAAATTTCATCATGAGAATATACTTACTCCGCAGTTTCATGGGTGCCAAAGAAATATTTTCCCACTCACCTTGCCTACGATATATGATGCATGCAATGATAGCTTCGCGTGTTTTTCTTTTTAAGCCTAAAATGGCTAGAAAAACACCTTTAAATATTCCACAAAGAGTACTCCAAGAATTACTAATGAGTAATCGTAAAACTATTTATATTCACGGCATATAATACCACCTTTTTTTTATCCGCCATGTTTTAAAATGTTAAGTGACAACAATATTTGAAGCCTGGAATCATTAAGACAACTATGACAAATCACCTCCACTTTCATATGTATATATATATATATATATATATATATGTATGTATATATATTTACATATATACATACCCCATTTCATAAACATCTTCATCTTTTCAAAAGATTTTAAAACTATCAAAACGTTTAATACATTTAATGCCCTAAACCACAATCTGTCACGCCTTTCAAAATACGTGACACAACTTTTATAGCTTTTAAACTTCAAGAAAAATATGGTAATTCATTCCCAACCTCATACACATGCATTCCATGTTCCCACCATCAATACTATTGAGCATAAGAGGCATAAAACTCTTCAAGTATGTTCTGCTACGCTTTTGAAAATGTGTGACAGTAACATCTCAAGGCTTATAACATCGTGAAAACCTGCCAAAAACATTCCCACAACAATAGTATTCATCCCATGTTGCAAGCATCATCATCATTAAATGATTTATAATTTAAATAAAGATGTAAAATAAAGAAATTGAAAAATTACTTAGAAGTAAATTGCATGAAATATAAATAAAGATAAATATAAGAAGGAATGTTCACTTTGGAACAATATATATAAGTGTATGGATAATATTTACATCTTGAAACCACCATAAGTATTATGGTTTTCAAGACAATCTAATTTAGATCATCTTGAAATTTAGCCAAGTTTAGAAAATTTCTATACCTTGTCAAATGGAGCAACTTGAATAAGGATTTGACACTTGAAGTCCCTAAACCAAAAGAAGGTCACACCACTCCTAATTTAATAAGAGTGTTGAGACTAAAAATTGGAAGAGCTTCTTCTTGTTGGTACAACTTCTTGATCTTTGCAAAGTTTATCTTTGAAAGTCTCTAACCCAAAAAGGACACACCACTCTTAAATTTTATAAGAGTGTTATTACTAGAATGAGTAGAGCTTTGAGAGAAGGGTTATACTCTAAATTCTAAAAGAAAAGAAAAATCTCCTAATTCCTTAGCTTCTCAAGCCTTCTTCTCTTCAAACTCTCAAGAATGAACTTACTACACTCTCTTTTTTTTTAGTTCAAGCTCCTCCCAAAATGTGAGGTAGAAGGCATCTTTTTATAGCCTTCCATCAAAAGGGTGAGATGGTAGGCTTAATAGTAAAGATAGGTAGAATAGTAAGGGGTGGATTTTTTAAAGGAATGAAAAATAAGAAATATTTTCCCTTTTGCTAAAATTAGGGGTAGGCTTCCTTATTTGAGGGAGAAAAGCAAATGGAAAGAAAAAAAATGAGAAGTAGGTAGAATAGGGAGAAGGAAGAGCTAAAAAAAAGGGTACAACACCAGCTGGTTCGAACCAGCTAGAGCTTGGTTTTCCTTTACTTCTTCCTTGGGCCTGTTGGGCCTCTCCGTTCTTTCTTCTTATTGGGCTTGCTTTTGGGAGTTTTTATTTCACTTTTGGGGTATTTTTAGGGGTTGTTTTGGATGCGCTTATGGTTTTTGCTTTGGGTTAGGCCATTGGAAAAAATTGGGTTGATTAGGCTTGGTTGTTGACATGGGTTCCATGCTGTTTTTGAGCTTAGTTTGTTGAGGTAATTCATGGGCTTATCTTTGTGGCTCCATAATGAGGGCAAAATTGGGGTGTCTACACCATGTGTCTATAAAAAATGAATCCAAAGGTTGGTGTTTTTCACCATGAGTTTAATTCCAACTTGGTAGGTAAATCTTTTTAAATTTGGTGTCATCAATATATTAGGTAAGTTTTGGGAATGTTTAATGGTCTAATTTATATTTGGTTAGATTCTCCCATTACGGGTAGATCGACTAAAACATACATTACTCATCCCTTGCATCATCAAATCAATCTTAGATCATCAAGTTAATCTAACGGGTAGATGAGCTAACCAGAAATAGTTCCATAATTAATTTTGAAATTTGAATTTATTTCCTTACCTAGATATAACCCAAACTTAGTAATTATCCTTTAACAATTTTAGTCACATGTTTGAATTTTAAAAAAGATATTCTCATAAGTTATTTTTTAAACCTTCCATTTAAATGAATATCTTCTCAATCAATGTGTACTAAAAGTATTTATATAAGTATACATCCATAAACATGTATTTATTGTGTGTATGGACAGTTCAAGCATCATTTATATGTTAGGAGAGAGAAGATCGATTTATCTCTCTCTCTCTCTCCAACGCCTCCCATAAAGTGGGACCCACTATGTAACCTTAGCAACAATTAATTATTCATAGTATCATAACAAAAATAAAATCTTATGTCATTTTCGAACTATAAAAGTTCCCGTTTATATGCGCACCTTCCTAACTTTATTGCATACATCTTTTGTGCACATAAAATCATGACATGAACTATTTAACTCCTAAAGATTTTATTAA
Source organism: Macleaya cordata (assembly GCA_002174775.1). Taxonomy (NCBI): domain Eukaryota; kingdom Viridiplantae; phylum Streptophyta; class Magnoliopsida; order Ranunculales; family Papaveraceae; genus Macleaya; species Macleaya cordata. Next base: position 68,978 of record MVGT01001178.1, read on the forward strand.
TTGACCACTGTAATGCCCCAACCTCATATTTCAGGTCTGCAACCCTTACTCAATGAGAACTAGGCATTCCGACGGAACCATTAACATCTTGTAGCTCTAGGGTGTACGCCTTACACCAAGCTAACAAGATGCTTGCACTCACATTCAAAACACAAGTAAAATAAAGCTGAATATAAACTTTATTAACTCAAGGATAAGTTGTCAATTGAACAAACGAATGAACGAATATTCTCAAATAATAATGGACTAAACATGTGTCCAAAATAGACTAAACTTAAATGATATAATCAAATAATGTCTTCACGGAAATCTAGAAAACTCCGAAGACTTATTCTCGAACTACGAACATCACCGCTACTGATTATTTGCCTGCTGACCTGGACCTAAAAAGATTAATAGTGGTGCTAGGTCAAAACCTAGTCAGCAAGTTCACTAGTTCCCTTGGCTTAGATTTAGGAGAACCATTAGTTTCACAAGAGTACGTATTTTAATATAACATCATAAGATATGTCAAGATAAATGATTGAAAGTAATGAGATGCACAAGACAACGAATGTTGTGTTTTATGATCTTTAGTTGAAATTTAAGTCATCGCAAGAAGTAGTGCTCCCTAGTTACTACCCCTGTTTCACCCGTCCCTGTAGTTCACTCGAGACACTGGCCGTGCACCACGTGAATCCGATGAACCGCCTCGAAATCCGTCCCCCGAATACTGATAACCCTGTCGGTGTTACTTACGTGTCAAGTAATTCCGTAGACCTCACTTGGCGATTCTGTAGACCTCGCTTGGAGAGGACCAAGCCTATACAAGACCTAAACTATGTTTGCACACAAGCCAAACAAGTTGATTAAGCACACATCAAGCTTATGGAGGTTTCTTACTCATTCTCTATGTGTCCACAAGTGCGTATCCTCATGGAAGCAGTTCACAAGAAGTTACATATGCATTCTAAACTCATAAATACATACTTTTTATTAGCATGCATATACATAATCATAATATCCTTCATACATGAGCTAACTACGCAAAAGAAACTCACCAAAAACACTTTTAGGGTCAAAAGGTTAGTAGGTATCGATACACCTTCAGTGGGTATCGATACCCACTTTCAGACATGGGAGGTATCGATACCCTCCAGAGGGGGTATCGATGCTTGCCCATCTGTAAGCTGGTATCGATACTCTCTGGGTTTTCTCACGATTCTAAGTTTTGTTCTTCAACAAAACTCTGAGGAAACATGGTTTTTCTCACTCGCAACCTTAGGGAATCATATAACCATCAAATATTCATAGATTCCATACATTCTAAACATTAGAAACATGCACACATCATATGAACATGGATTACTTGCATTCATTCATGTAGTTAACATATAAACAACATATAATCTAGGTTTTCATGCTTTCAATCATTAAGAAAGCATACCAAAATCATAGAAAACCTAAATCTACACCAAAAGAGCAAGTTACTACTTGCCTTGAATCACCAAAGAGGTTGAATCCCAGGGGAGAAGAAGTATAAGATGAATCCCTAAGAAGAAGAGGAAACGCTCTGCTATAATGGTGTCTGGGCTTCTCTCCCTTGCTCTTGGTCATCTACGATCAGCCTGCCCAGAACCTTAGGTTCTTCTTCTCGGACTCTCTCTCTCTCTTCCCGTCGACTCTCTTTCTCTCTCCCTTCTCTCTCTGGTCGATCAACTCAAAACAGGAAGAGTTCTTAGTGTTAGTTTATATTTATAACTAGTTTAAACCCCCAAACTTACTAAAACTCTAACAGTGTGCCTTTAGCAATAGTGGGTGCCTCCTAACATTAGTTATTTAAATTAAAAGGGGTATTACATTCTACCCCCCTAAAAGAGGATTTCGTCTCGAAATCACACATACCTCTTTAAAAAGGTCCGGGTAACTCGCGCGCATCTCCCCTTCTCTTTCCTACGTAGCCTCGCACTCGCTGTGATGATGTCACTGCACCTTCACCCAAGGTATTGATCTTGACCTAAGCTTCTACTCCTTGTAGTCAAGAATCCTATAAGGCTTCTCTACATAAGTTGCTCCTGGTTGCAACTCTAAGTCGTGGAAATCGACCACTGCTGGGCGATCCTCATCCCTGAGATGCTTCTGAAGCATAGACACATGGAAGACATCATGAACTCCTACAAACTGATCTGGTAAAGCTAATCGGTAAGCACTTTCCGTACTCTCTCTCGAATAGGAAAAGGTCCAACGAAACGCGGCGTTAACTTCCCTTTCTTACCGAAACAAAGAACACCCTTCATCGGTGATACCTTCAGTAACACTTGAACACCTACCTCAAACTTAAGTTCCCTACGCCTCTGATTGGTGTAACTTTTCTAACGACTCTGAGCTACTCGCATACGCTCTTTGATTAGGGTTATCTTCTCTGTAGTCTGTTAAACAGTTTTCGATCTTAGAAGTTTCGACTCTCAGACTTCTACCCAACATACTGGAGATCTACAAGGTCTGCCATACAAAGCATCAAACGATGCCATTCCTATACTGGTTTGGTAACTGTTGTTATAGGCAAATTCCACAAACGGTAATGATTCTTTCCAATTACCGTTGAAGTCTAGAACTACACACCGAAGCATATGTTCCAATATTTGGTTAACTCTCTCTATTTGGTAATCCGTTTGAGGATGAAAAGCCGTGCTAAAGTCAAGCTGCGTGCCTATAGCTTCTTAAAAAGCTCTCCAATACTTTAAGGTGAATGAAGTATCCCGGTCCGATACCACTGAAATCGGAACTCCGTGATATCGAACTATCTCCTTCAAATACAATGTAGCTTACTGCTCTGCGATGTATGTCTTCTTAACTGGCACGAAGTGTGCGCACTTGGTCAGTCTGTCCACGATCACCCAGATGGAGTCATTTCCCTTCCTAGTCTTGGGTATTTTGTCGATGAAATCCACAGATATATTCTCCCACTTCCACTCGGGTATATCTAAGGACTGCAAAGTACCTGCTGGTTTCTGATGCTCTGCCTTTACTTGCTGACAAGTAAAATATATACGTACAAATGCTGCAATGCTACGCTTCATTCCCGACCACCAAAAATGTCGTTTAAGGTCCCGATACATCTTGTTCTCTCTCGGATGAATGGTGTACTTATTACGGTGTGCTTCGTTTAAGGTGTTCCTCTTTAACTCAGATTTTTCTGGAACACACGAACGTCCCCTGAACCTCAAGCCACCATCATCTCCTTCAGTCATGTCTGTGATTTCTTCTTGTTGAATACCTGCAACTTTGTCACAGCACCATTGATCGTTTTCTTGCTCGCTGATGATTTGGCTTATTAGAGTAGGTTGAATGACTAAACTACCCAACAACAATTGTCTTTGCTCGTGGGTTACCAATCAAAGTTATACTCCGAAGCTGACTCGAATAGTCGCCACTGCTGGACCATCATAGTCGCTACTAAGCCCCTAGGCTGCCTACTTAGAGCATATGCTACCATGTTGGCCTTTCTCGGATGATACTGTAATTGAGAGTCGTAATCCTTCAGTAGTTTCAACCATTACGATGCCTCATATTTAGCTCCTTTTGCTAGAATAGGTATTTGAGACTCTTATGATCCAAAAAAAGCTCAAACATTTCACCTATCAAGTAGTGCCTCCAAATCATGAGTGCAAACTCCACAGCTACTAGCTCAAGATTATGAGTCGAGTAGTTGTGCTCATAAATCCTCAACTGTCTCAAAGCATAAGCAACCACTCAGTTGTTCTGCATCAAAACACATCCCAGACCCTGATGCGACACATCAGTAAACATCACGAGTGCGACTCCACTCTCTGGTATGATCAAAACTGGCGTTGTTGTCAACTTTGCCTTTAACTCTTGAAATGCTTGCTCACACTTGTCATCCCACTTGAATGGAACATCTTTCTTTGTGAGATTAGTCAAAGGGCCTGCTATCCGTGAAAATCCTTCGATAAACCGCCTATAGTAACCAGCCAATCCTAGGAAACTTCGAACCTCTGTCACTGTAGTGGGTTGCCGCCACTCTAGTATAGCCTGAACCTTTGAGGGATCCACTGTCACTCCTGTTTCCGACACTACGTGTCCTAAGAACCTCATCTCTTGTTGCCAAAATTCGTATTTCTCGAATTTAGCATACAACTAGTGCTCTCGTGGAGTCTGATGCACTCTACGAAAATGAATCTCGTGGTCTTCTCGTGTCTTGGAGTAAATTAGAATGTCATCAAGGAAGACAATCACGAAATAATCCAAGAAGTCTCTGAAAACCCGATTCATTAGATCCATAAACACTGATGGTGCATTCGTAAGCCCAAACGGCATTACCAGGAACTCGTAAGACCCATATCTCGTCAGAAATGCTATCTTGGGAATGTCCTATTCTCGGACCCTAAGCTGGTGATAACCTGACCTTAAGTCTATCTTAGAGAACCATTGTGCTCCCTTAAGTTGGTCAAACAGATCATCTATCATAGGCAAAGAATATTTATTTCTTACCATAACCTTGTTCAGTTCCTAGTAGTCTATACATAGTCTCATGGACCCATATTTCTTTTTAACAAAAAGAACTGGTGCACCCCAAGGTGATGAACTTCGACGTATAAAATCCTGAGCCAAAGCTGGTCTATCTGGTTCTTCAATTCTTTCATCTTTATTGGAGCTATCCGATAAGGTGTCTTAGCAATCGGTTTTGTGCCCAGAACCAGCTCCAAACAGAAGTCTATCTCTCTGTGAGGTGGTAACCCTGGGACCTCGCCAAATACATCGTAGTATTCGCGCACCATAAGAATCGATTCAAGCCATCTCTACCTTCAACCGGATGCTCTAACATATCCACAAAGCACATATGTGTCCTATCAAAACCACATCCTTGCGACAACGACAACAAGCATGTCGTTTCCTCTGGTATGAAAAATGTTACCATTTTTACGTAACAGTCCAACTTTGTATGGTATGCAGCAAGCCAATCCATGCCTAGTATCACATCAAAGCCCTCTAGACCTAACACAAAAAGATCTGAGGCGAAGTCTAATTTTCTTAAACTAATAACACAACCCTTGCATACTAGTTCTACTAGCACTGTCCTCCCTATAGGTGACATAACAGAGAAAGGATAATCACACTTTTCTGGCCTAAGTGTCAAAGTGTCCAAGAATATACGTGATATGAAGGAATGAGAAGCTCCATATACAGAGAAAGGATAATCACACTTTTCTCGCATCCCTAGGAACTACAGCATAGGCTCTATAGGCTGTCCTTGTTGTTGTTCCTGCTGCTGTCTCTCTTGATTAGGCATCGGTTATGGTCAAGCTTAACCCTATCCATTCTGCCTCAGCTGTTGATTCTGCCTAGCCCCTTGTGCCCTATTGCCGCGTGGGTAATCCGCAGCTCTGTGTCCTACCTCACCACAGGCATAACAAGGTCCTTTAATCACTCTCCTATTACCCCCTTCAGCTCTCAGTGCTTTGGGCTATACAGGAACTACCGCACCAGTGTTCTTCTCTTCAGTTTTCTTTCTCTTCTATTTACCCCGGTTGTCACAGTTCTTTCCTTGCTGTCCTTGGCCATTCTTCTAATCACGTTTATCAGCTGACTTAGTCTCATCTATCTCACTCCTAATCCGGCGTGCCTTTTGGATTTCCTGATCATAGAGTAATGCACACTCCACAACCTTGGCAAAGGTACCAAAACTTGGCTGCCCAATGATATGTTTAGAGATCTATCGGTTTAATCCCCTCATAAACTTCTGTATCTTACTTTGCTCAGTCTAAATAAAACTAGGCGTTTACAAAGCTAATCTGGAGAACTCTTTCTCATACTCGACTACTGTTTGGTCGTTTTTCCGTCTAAACTCTTGAAACTCCTTCTCCATCGCCATTCGTGAACTTTGAGAAAAATATTAGTCAAAGAACATCACTTGAAACTGCTGCCAAGTTAGGGTGGTAGTATCTAGATCCTGGGAACGAGACTCCCACCAATCCAAAACGTTATTTACAAGCTAGAAAGCCGCAAACCTCTACTTATACTCCTCTGGACATTCATAAGTACGGAACGTCTTTTCCAATTCCTTGATCCACTGATGAGCCACTAATGAATCTGTAGAACCCCCAAAAGTTCGTGGCTTCAAGCTCAGAAAATGTTTATGCAACTCTAGCCACGTGGGTGCTCCTGCTCGTACCACTAGTGGTTGTGGCACTTGAACCAGAGCTGGTGCCACTGGACCCCTAACACCCAATCTAGCATCTAGCCTGGCATCCACAACTTCCCCTACTGACTCCGTGATCATTTTTTGTAACATCGTCCACTCTTGCATTTGAGGATTGACACCTCCTGCCTGATTCTGACTCAATCCTTGCCCTATCTCTACCTGTTGTGGTGGTGGAGGAACCTCAGGTAGCGGCGCATTCACCTCATTAATAGGAACATTATCGTTGTTCCCCCGAGCACCCCTAACTCCACACCGACCACCTCTACCTCTTCCTCGCCTCCTTGACATATTTTTGAGATACATGAAAAAGAGGATAAGAAACGAAACTAAGTCTATCACTATCCAGGCCAAACAACAAGCAAACAACAAGCAAGGCAATTCATTCAAGTGCACCCTTAGGTTTTGTGCCTAACGTGTCACACACAACATCCTAACTCATTTTACTCCCTCTGGGACTTTGAACCTGAGGCTCTGATACCAACTGTAATGCCCCGCCCCCACATTTCAGGTCTGCAGCCCTTACACAATGAGAACTAGGCATTCCGGCGGAACCATTAACAACCTGTAGCTCTAGGGTGTACGCATTATACCAAACTAAAAGGAAGCTTGCGCTCATATTCAAAACACAAGTAAAATAAAGCTGAATATAAACTTTATTAACTTAAAGATAAACTGTCATATGGACAAATGAATGAACGAAATATTCTCAAAGAATAGTGGACCAAACATATGTCCAAACTTAACTAAACGTGATTAAAAGAAATATTAATGTCTTCGCTGAAATCTAAGAAACTCCGAAGACTTATTCCTGAACTACGAACATCGCCGCTACAGATCTCACGGTTGTTGTGTTTTATGATCTTCAGTTAAGATTAGGTTAGCGCAACTAGTGGTGCTCTCTAGTTACTACCCATGTTTCACCCGTCCCTATAGTTCACTCGAGACACTGGCCGTGCGCCACGTGAATCCGATGAACCGCCTCGAAATCCATCCCTGAACACTGATAACCCTGTCGGCGTTACTTATGTGTCAAGTGATTCTGTATACCTCACTTGGCGATTTCGTAGACCTCGCTTGGAGAGGACCAGGCCGATACAGGACCAAAACTATGTTTGTACACAAGACAAACAAGTTTTTTAAGCACAGATCAAGCTTATGGAGGTTTCATTCGCATGCTCTATATGTCTACAAGTATTCATCATCATGGGAATAATTATTACTAGTCTAAGTATGCATTAGATGCGCATGGATTCATAACTTCATAAGTATACATGTTAACCATCGAACAATACTTAATCATGTTAGTATCACTATCACGATATTTTTAGAAAAATACATGATTTCATGTTTACAGCTATCTAGTATCGATACCAACCCTATTGGTATCGATACTGGCACTGGTATGGCCTTACCTGGAACTCCAGGTGCGGCTGGTATCGATACCAGCCATGGTAGGTATCGATACTCCCCGAGCCTGTATCGATAATGGCACCATCTGTCGAATAGATTCAAGCCAGTATCGATACTTGTTCTATTGGTATCGATACCCCCTGGGTTATTTTGCGATTTTCGAGTTTGCTAACTTTAAAAACTCGCGATTATTTGGATTTCATCCCTTCTAACATTAGAATAACCTATATGCATCAAATATATATAGTTATCTTGTAGTTAAACCTCCGAAAAGTATACCCTCAATATACGATCATAGATTGCATACATTCATTCATGGTGTTAACATATAATCAGCATCAAACTGAATTTTCATGCATTCATAGAGAAAACACCGAAACAACTTGGAAACCTAAGTCTACACCAAAAGAGCAAGTTACTACTTTCCTCAAAACGAAACGATTCCGTTATTCGAAGAATAAGAAGAATCCCTGCGTTTGACGCCTTCGGCCCCTTCTCTCACGCACACGATCCTTCCCCGATCAACCTTTAAGATAAAATTAGAGTTCCTCTACCTCCAACCCTGTTCGGCCTCCTCTCTCTTGCACTCCCTCTCTCTTGGTCGATCAACACCAGCAAACAAGAGGGGTTTTGGGTTTTAGTTTATATTTATAACTATTTTAAACCCAAACTTACTAAAACTCTGTCAGGGTGCCCTTAACAAAAGTGGGTGCCCCCTAACATTAGTAATTTAAATTAAAAGGGTATTACAACTTCTCTCTCCCGTCACTTGCATTTATTAATCCATTATATATATACATGCTATTTTTAGCACTTGCACCATTTAGGTTATGCATGCATGCAAACATGTACGTAGGCAAGGGACTCGTTAATTCTACCCCAAAACATCCACTAATGGGTCTTCTCTCCCATTCTTACCCTTTTAGCCCACCAACAAGGTCCACTTTGACCCGTGGGCTTAGGCCCACCTCGGGTCCAGTCCAAATATACTGGATATGAAATTCTCAGGTGTTACAACAAGCAACATGAGTACAAACATGTTTTGCAGTGAGAAGATCAAGACATTGAAGAATATCACGAGTATAGCAAGTCTAACTCAAATGGATACCAGAAGAAGATAGGTGGACTTCCATACCAAGAAAGTAATGAAGATTACCCCAATCCGTCATAGAAAATTGGCGCTGAAGAACAACCAAAAGCTGAGGGAGACCAAAGGATTCAGAACCAGTTATAACAATATCATCTAGATAAAGAAGCAAAACAAGAATACCTGTGGCAGATTTACGAATAAAAAGCGAAGGATTAGATTTTGAGAGGCCACAAATCCCAACTTCGACAAATAACTTGTAAAACATTGAAACCAAGCACGAGGGGCCTGTTTCAGACTATATTAGGCCTTGTGGAGCTTACAAACATGATTAGGATATTGAGAATCAACAAATCCCAGAGGTTGAGACATGTAGACCTCTTGATGTAGAACCCCATGAAAAAAGCATTTTTGACATCTAACTGACGAATAGGCCAGGAGAATCTGATTTTTTAAAAATGGTTTGGGTTGGTGTTAACCCAACTAAGAAAAAGACCTAGCTGGGTCACCGGTTTATCAGTTCAACTAATCTGTTCGGTTCAGTTTTTAAAATATTAATTAATTTAGATTTAATTAGTTTTCATAATACATTGATTGCGTTTTCTGATAAGATCACATTTTGTAGGCCCAGTCCTACAAAGTCGAGGTCCATCACAATTAGACCTACAATGAATATCAACGCTTTTATATTGTTAGATCCAACGAATTGGCATTCTAATCGTGTTTGACATCTCCACCATCTATATTAGTCGATTAATGGAACCCATCTCACTAGTCGGTTGGAAATAATGATTTTTGATTATTAAATTAAATTAAAGAATATTGTAGAAAATAATTGTATTCTTTTAGGGAGAATATGATTTCTATTTCTTAGAAGTTTTTATTTAATTATTTAGTTTTTGAAGGATTAAAATTTTTTTTTTGGTAAACAAGTATGTAATTATTATAAATATATCCAAAAGAGAAAAATAAAATCATAAAGAAAAGTTATTTTGATTACTTAATTGAGTTATTTTGAGTTGCTCGTGTTGACATTGGATAGGATCTAAATCACTTCTTATCATTTTCTCTCGATTAATAATATGTATCTTTTATAAAGCACATATTTGTAGTTTGTGATGTAAGCAAATTATTAGTAACCATATGATCCCAATAACTTCTTTGCACATTATAGAGCTTTAAAAAAGTTTATTTATTTATTATGTTGTTTGTAGGTCCTTATTAAGGTTCTTTTTATATTAGTTTTCCTTACTAATGCTTTTAATCATAAACTTTTTATTATCATTTTCTTTTCATTGAGTTAGTTTCACCTATCTTCGTAAACCTTTAATGTTGTATTTAGTATTTGGTAATAAAAGTACTATAAATTATTATAACTTTTATTAAACCATCAAAATCTCAAAGCCTTATTATCGATTTTGATAAGTTTATCGATGTTATTCTTAAATTAAAATACGTATTAATTATTTAGTTTAAATTAACATAGATTATTTAAGAGAAGTATGTGTCAACTAGTATAATTGTTTGTTTCTGTTGTTGTTGACAGCTTAGACCCTGCGAGTTTAGTTTCTGTTAGTATTGAGTTACTAATCTCAATAAAAACTATCATACCTCTTAAAAAAAGTTATATATGAGATTTTAGGTTCTTTAGTTAACAGGGTCAAAATATAGTTACTCAATTTCTATTTGTTTAGAATTATTCAATAAGTAATTATGTACAAGTTAGTGGATGGTTATGTTAGTATAAGCCTTATAAAAAGCCTTGTATAAGAAATTCTTAAAATTTAAAAAGAACATTTTGAGAATTATCTCATAGAGGTTTTGATTCCTTCGAAGAACGAATTTGGAGGAACTCCTAAATTTTTCTTGAAGTGAATTCACCAATTGATACTAGGTACGTATCATTTGGTATAAGAACAATATCACCATGTCATAAGACCACCACAAAAAGTGCAACCTATTAGCTATATTAAAATGTATTGCATCGAATACTGGTAAGTGAGTGAAAGCCACCAAAGATAAATTGCTATCATTGGACTAGTGTTGATAGAGTGGGTCGTTGTGGACGTCGGCTTTAGAAGTATGATGGAATGATAAGATCCTGCATCGACCAAATAAAAATTGGTCGTGGATATATAAACACTTAGGAACTCTTTCATTGCAAGCCAATTTTTAAGGGTGAGTCTATCCAAAGGTTAATAATATTATATCATTTGTTAAATACCCCACGTAACATATAGTTGTATTATTATATAATGCAATTAAATTGTGGTGAGGCTTTTTTGGTAAATTTTTAAAACTACCCTTTTTATTGATATTTTAAGCAAAACGGTTAACGAATGTTGTAAATTTTATATTCAATAAAGGACATACTTGTTATTTGATAAATCGTAGGCATTAAATAAATCCATTTGCCATTAATTAGATGCCTCAACTCTTAATATTAAAGAACATTAATAAACTCTAATTACTCTATTTTTACATTAAATAAGTAAAACACATGTTCATTATTATTATAATTTTTATATTATTATTATTATCAAATTATTGTATATGAGAACATATTATGATTATCAAGTAGTGGGACTTCCATAAGAATGATCTAAGGGTTGATTTTATTTTAGAATGGTTTACTCATCACATAGAACTAAGGGTTGATTTTATTTTAGGATGGTCTCCTCATCACATTAGTAACTCCTATTATTCTATTTTCACATTAAATAAGTAAAACACATATTTGTTATTATTATTATTACTATAATTTTTATTACTATTATTATTATTATTAAGTTATTGTATATGAGAAGATATTATTATTATCAAGTAGTGGGACTTCCGTAAGATTGATCTAAGGGTTGATTTTATTTTAAAATGTCTCCTCATCACATAGATCAAATATGCCTTTGGATTAACTTTATGTGTGCACTTCTGTAGTACAAATCCAATGTAAGAAATAAATCTAACTTAAAGAATACATGCAATGCACATGCATAGAGTTTGTCAAATTAAAATTAAACAAGTCTTCATAAGTCATGCAAAAAGCACTGTCACATTTTATTATATATTTTTAAATTTAATTTTTATTATTCATTTTTAATAGAATAATTTTTATTATTTTTAATTAAATATTTTGTTTCTTAATTAAAAATAGAGTTCTTATTTTTCAAAACTACTTTAGGAAAAGAAAATAGAGATGGTTTTCAAAAAAACTTCTAATTAGAATTAAAGTTTTTATTTATTAACACTGACACGTGGTAAAATATAATAGAATAATCAAGTAAGACATATGGCAGGAGAGGAATCACACATCATATAATATAACGAGATATGCATACTATTTGCATATTGTTTGCATACCACTTGCATACTATTTTTGTACTTATATATTACTTGCATACCACTTGAATAAAGATATATTTGACAATAAATTAAAGTAATGTGAGCCTAAAAAAAATTTGCGCTAACTGCATAAAAGACAACAACAATTAGATTTTATTTACAAAACTAAAGTTGGGTGGTAAGAACACTGCCAGTTGAACACCTAAAACCCACCAAATTTTTTGGTGGGATTGAGGTATTATGGTAGGGTAGGGCTAGTTGTTGGCGGGGCGAGACTGCGAAAAAATATCTAAATGAGCCGTTGTGTTGAGAAGCTCTTCAAAAGCGACATCTAGGGTCCGTTTGGTTCGTGACTCAAATAGAGTTATATGTTTTTGAAGACACAATATAAGAAAAAAGGATGCTAATTAGTATGGTGAAATTAGAGAAATGAACTAGTTTTTAAGCTAAGCACAGACACTTTTTTTAGTTTTCAATTTATTTATATCAGTAGCTAAGTTAGAATAGTTTTTTATAAATCATTTTTTTTGTATATTTTTTTAGATAAGATTTTTAAATATTTTTGACATTTTGCATAAAATTAAAAAATTATCTTTTATAAAAGTATCTATTCATGATTTTCAATTTTTTTTGGTCGTTTTTAATTTTTTGATAGATGCTTTTCTAATTTTTCGTTTGTTTCTACCTATTGTTTTAGTACATGACAATTTAATTTATTGTTAATTGTTTTCTATGATATTTGAGAAATAACAATAAAAAAAATCGTGTTGGATAGAGAAAAAGGGTTAGAGGTGATAGTTTAATTTACACCAAAACCATCCTTTAGTAAAAAGAAGAAAAATATTAAAAAGGTGATTTTGGGTTAAAAGTTAATTTAACTTGTCCACCGTGAAACATTTTCAATCCCGCAAAAGTATTTTCAAGCCCACAAAATATTTTCGCACCGTGAAATATTTCTACGAATCAATAGTGGTTAGCGTTGACTCGCATAACATTTACACGTAGTTCTGCGTGAATGTTCTGTGGGCATTCATTACCCTAACCAATACCGAGATTCTTCTTCTCTCTTTCTTCTCCCTTCCTTCCCACCATTTTTACCTACACAAAGATTTTTCACATTTTAACATTTTACATCAACTGAAGATGTCAGATATACAAAATTTTAATTGATAAAAGCTAGGGCTTCTTAAAATGACTTCTAAAATTTTAACTAATTTTAGTTTAAAATTTTCATTAAATATTTAAGTTAAACACATACTTATTATATTTTTATTATTAAATCTTTGGTACATCATGTTAGTTATCTTAAACTAGGGGCATTTTATTAATTTTTTGGTACATAATCTATGTTAATTTTTTTTAAATGACTTTGGTACATAATTGTAGTTAAATTTTGGGAAACTATATTTAATTTTTTGTAGAAATTATTTAAATTAGCAAGTAGATGTTTAGTTTTTTATTTTATTTTTAGAGTTATTTTGTTAATTTATTTCGTACATAATTTTAGTTAAATTTTGTTGATAAATATGTTATTTTTATAGATGTGTTCTTCAATTTAATTAGTCAACATATTTATAGTAACGTATTTGGCTGAAGATATTAAACGACCTAAAAGGAGAAATTTAAGTTACATTGACGATATTCATATTCCAGCCGACTCCACATTACAAGTTCAGTCGTACCATCTGGTGGTAAATCCTGATGCACCCGACCATATAATTAATAATTTGCCTTAGCTGGTTAATTATACTTATTTTAGAGGTGGATGGACCTATATGACGAATATGTACAACATAGCAGTAAAAAATAGAAGCAAATGCGATAATTGGCATGTGGTTGGGATCGCTTATTCATAATTACGCCCTCCAAATATTTAAGGTATTTAAATTTTGATCATATAACCCCGAAATATAGGCTTTATTATGCTGTCTGAGTCTATGGTGGGGGTGTCTCGTTTGCAGAGGGTGGCTTCTTCATTACTATGCCTAATACAACTCATAATTGTGATGTGGGAGGTAAGATTTAGCTGTTTTGGTCTGATGTTTTTGAAATCACTCCGATTTTTAAGTCTAACCAGTGTTTGCATGTTCTCTTACATTGTATTTCTCTTCACGTGGAGTTTTATTATACGTTTGTTTATGCTAATTGTTCCATTTAAGAGAAAGTGGTTTTATGGTATGATCTGTCTTGTTTAGGATCCATTGAAGACAAAGTGATTGGGACGTTGCTATATGGAAGTTAATTGTTTAAAGGCTTTGCATAAATGGGCGAAAGTCTAGGAAATTTGTTTTACAAGCAGAAGTCTGGTATTCACTAGCTGGCAGAGGGTGATCGTAACACGACTTTTTTCCATGCTTCGGTTAGAGAAAATAGATCACGAGCGGCTATTAAGGGTCTTCACCTTATTGATGGTTCTTGGTTGGAAGACTTCGATAAAATTCACGCTGATGCAGTGTTGTATTTCATGGATTTTTTGTAGTTAGAAAGGTGCTCGTTGGATGAAGGGTTGCTCTCTCATATTACTCCGATTTTGTCCAACGAGGATAATGGTTTTCTTATGTCTGGCCCTTCGTTTGAGGAGGTCAAGGAGGCAGTTTTTTCTATTTCGGCGGATGGGGCTCCGAGTCTAGATGGTTTTTCAACGACATTTTATCAGAATAGTTGAGAAATTGTGCAGTCTGATGTGATTGCTGTGGTCACAGATTTTTTCAGAGGAGTTCCGCTTCCTGATTCTTTCACATCTACGTATATTTGTTTGATTCCCAAGAAGGAGGAGCCTTGGTATTTTGCGGATTTTCGTCCTATTATTTATGCAATATGATTTATAAAATATGCACTCGTATCCTTTGCCGTAGACTGGGGGTGCTTTTGCCGAGGTTGGTGTCATTGGAATTTATAAGGCTTTGGTTTAGGAGTTCACAGATTTGTGTGTGTCGATTAATTTGTGAATTAGTGAATAATATTAATATAAAATTTAATTTGTTTAAAAATTAGGGTCTAAAATTTAGTTTTTTGAGATTAATTTGATTTATGAATTGGTAAATCACTGAATGCATGATCATTTTGTTTTTAGTATTTGATCATTTTCAATTTAATTAAATAGATCTTAATATTTTAGGTTATAATATCACATTGTCATCAGGCACCCAAGCAGGGGAAAACTATACATTCGTTCTTTAAACTAAGAGAGGGTGATAAATCAAAAGTTAATGCATCTTCTGCATCTGTGACGTTGATGCTTCCACAGTTGGTGAACAAGGTCCTTCTCAAAGAGTCGAACTAAATGAAGTTGATGCTCTAAGAATTTAACCTAATGAAGTTGATGCTCCTTCTTTTCAACGTGATCCGGGATTATGTCTTCAAATATGGAAACATCCCATTAATCAACATGATGAGGTTCGACGAGCTTATTTTCAAGAAGGGGTTTATCAACCCTTCTTTCAAGAGTATCCACGCTCTGTTGCAGGAAAGCAATTTCGTTGATTCCAACATTCTTGGTGTTAGGATTTTCACCCGCTGTATGCTTAGGATTCACCACAAACAATGACAAGCGAATACTAACACGAAAATAATAGAGAAAAGAGATAAAAACACACCACAAACGATTTACATGGTTCACCACTCTTTGGCTACGTCCACGGCAAAAAACAACTTCTTTCACTAAGATCAAAGGGATTACAAAGCAAGCCACACACTCAACTACTCTCACAAGCTTCTCTCTAGCTTGCTTCTCAAACTTCTCTCTATACAATATTGCTTCTCTCTACAATATTGCTCTCACACTCTTCTCTCTATCATCAGACTCACAACCCTTTCAAAAGATCTCACACTCTCAATGTTGTTTTTCTGAATGCTTTAGGCTAATGCCATACTCCTATATTTATAGCCTCCAATAGGTATCCCAATCCTAGAAGGAAAAGGGAATCCTAACTAAATATGAAAAGGAAACCCACCTAAAATAGAAGTTTCCTTAAATATAAGAGAAAGGAAGTTTCTAAAACCCACCTAAAATAGAAGTTCCCTTAAATACAAGAGAAATGAAGTTTCTAAAACTTTAATTGATTTTTCTAAAACTTCACACTTGGTTCACCTAACATTCATGGTTACAGTATTCCCTTACAAAGAATAAAACTTTTTATTTTCCACCAAAGATTCAAAAGGAAATTTTGCATATTCTTGCAAACAAAATGAAGAACAAAATTCATGAAGAAGTTGGGAATGCTAAGTTTTGCATTCTTGTTGATGAAGCACAAGATAAATCAAATAGAGAACAAATGGCTATTGTCTTGAGATTTGTTGATGATGATGGTTTTATTTGAGAATGCTTTTTTGAAATTATAAATGTTGAAGACACCACTGCATTAAACCTTAAAAATGAGATATCTAGAGTCCTGGCTCGTTACAATCTTTAGATTGAAAACATTAGAGATTAAGGATACGACAGTGCTAGCAATATGTTGGGTGAATGGAATGGACTATAAGCATTGTTTCATAAAGATTGTCCATATGTGTATTATGTGCATTGCTTTGCTCACAAGCTACAACTAGAATTAGTTGCAGCATCTAAAGATGTTGATGATATTTGGCTATTCTTTTCAATGTTAAATTTTGTTGTCAATTTTGTTAGTGCTTCTCCTAAACGTCATACTGAGTTACAATCTGCTCAAGTATTGGTGAACTTGAAACAGGAAGAGGAGCTAACCAAATTTGTACTTTGCAACGAGCTGGAGCTACTTGTTAGAGCTCTTTGCTTGCAATTCTTTGTATTGATAAAGAAGATTTGCTCTTCTTTGTTCATTGAAAACATCTTCCATATAAAATTTGCAAGTGTTTTGCAAGTGACCTAAGATACCACAATAAGAACACATTTCAGCAAAATAAGTACCTTTTGCCTTACCAA